>JANHFO010007824.1:1957-19852 GCA_032468095.1 Pareas carinatus
ACCCTTGTGTTGAAATGAGCACCGAAACCACAACAAAACAAAGCGCGGCGAAAACGCGACTGAAGTGCTACACCAAATCATAAAATGCAATGGCGACACCTGCTGGCGCAAAAGGAAAGGACGGGAAGTGGGGAGGGCGGCTTTGAAGCTAAGCATAGTCATAAGCACACTACACATTTGAGAGTGGAGGTTTGTTCTCCGAGCTTGTGGGTTGGTTGTCGAACGTTTCATTACCCAGCTAGATAACATATTCATCGGATTTTTACGGGATATCAGTGTTTGCGTCTTGTTTATATACTGCTTCGTGCGGTCGGTAGATGTTGTGATGGGCAGGGCATCTCGGAAGGATCTGTTGATGACTCTCGTGAGGGGTAGGGCGTGGGTCGCATACGAAGATGGTCTTGGGATAGGGAAATCAGATGAGCGTCGTTGGGAGGGGAAGTGCTGGTGAGGGGTGTTGGGGGCTGGTTGAAGGTCGGTGGTGGGGTTGGTGTGAGGATCTCAAACTCAAGATCTATGAACTACCCTTTCTATACACACACGCATAAAATTTTATTAAAGAGATAACAAAAACAATACAAATTTTAGACAATAAAATGGAGAAAATGTGAATATATAAAGAAAACAGCAACAGAAAGGAAACGTTTTTAAAGACTTAATTTCCATTCTTCTTTATAGCAGTTATACTTGCATTTATATTTTGTCCTAAGGTTTCGTCATAATTTCCCCCTTTCCATAGTCTACTTTTCTACTCTTCAAACCCATAAATTACAAGTTCATTTTTCCCCCAGCATGAGCAGAAACATATCTTTTACGCTTAATAATTTTTTGTCAAGTTGAAATAGGTGTTAAAAATAATGGGGGGGGGGGGTTGGAGAACATGCTACTTGGGTATTATAGCTACAACTAAGGTTCTTACTCCCACTACCCAAAGGTGTGTGAGTCCACTGGACTAGTTGGGGCAAATTACTGACCAAGCAGGTGCATATTTGCAATACAAATACTTTATTTATTCAGTGGTTACTTTACCCTATGACTGTGCAAGCGAAATGCACAGAGAACCCACAAATATATTCATTAGCATCATGAGACTGCTTCATTAAAAAAAATTATCTACCAGCAAAAAAGACAAAAACAGGTACCTCTTCTGAGACTGGGGGTCCAATAAGCTGAGATCAAGAATTAAGGAAGCCCTAGTCTGTTGTTCATTAAGATTCAAATCTATTTTTCCTACAAAGGAACAAGGAAAAGAACTTTGAGACAAACTGCAAAAATTGATCTATTAAGTACATTTTCTATGTACCATCCCTGTTTTTCTTTTCTACTTCTATAATTCTCAACTTTGAGGTAGTCTTCACTCTTTCAGTCAGGTGGTATATAAATTTAATAAAATATTGTACACACAACAGTGTGAAATCACAGCCCCCAATTATTTAGCTAGTGTAGGCCTTTATTTGCATTGACTCCTTTCCAAGAACTTAGGATATTGTAATGCACCAGCATAGTACATACAGTATGCAGGTCCAAGCAGTGTCAATGCACTGATTTTCTAAGTTAATAACTTTAATAAATTATTAATATGTATTGGAACTTTTCTTTATTGATTAGTTTATCATCAAAAGTGATAAGCCATGGTGTTAAATCATAGATTGTTAAACAAGGTACACTTTGCTTATATAATACCTTAAATCACAATTCATGGTTTAGAAATACAGGGGTTGAATTTCTATAGCATGTTAAGTAAAAACCAAACAAACTTGGCCACAATTTCATTGTCAGTGTATGTGCCTCCTGAATGTATAGGTTTATAGCTGCATAATGGAGAAAAGTGACAAAAACTAAAGAGAATGAACACACTATTGGAACTAATCTGCTCTTCAAGGATACACTTAAATCTACTTGATCTAAATGCAAAAGACTTTTTGCAAATGATGAACATGGGAATTTGAGCAAATGCAGGGTTTTTTCAACCTGGAACAAGAAGTTATAATACTCCTTCTCTACAACTATTCAAGAACTCTGCATCTTTATTTGGCAACTATCACACAATTCCTTATATTAGATTCAGGTGATGTTCATAAATATCAGAAATAAATCTCAATGTTTGTGTGTCCATGTGTATGCTAGAGAAAATTGCCTTGGTAACACCAAAAAACAATGTTTTTGTTATCAAACTATCAGTAGAGAAACCCTACAATCTCTGAATCAGTGTTCCCCTTGGGAGAGTCCCACTGCCCATTCCAGACTCTGTTACAGTCATGTGCACCAGTGATGTATGGAGGAGGAGGAGGGTAAAAAAAGTGAACTTGGCAACCAGACAATTAAATCCTTGGCCTTCTTATCATTGTTAGGTTCCTTCCAATACCTAGGGAACCTTCACATTATTACCCAAGCTTTGAGGGTTCAATAAGAATCTCAGGACAAGGTTGGAGGAAAATTTTACACTTTATTGGGCAGCTACGCAAGAAGTGAGTGACCAACTTCCTCATGTAGCAGTGTTCAGAGGGAGTGGCACACTGAGGAGAGTTCAAGCAGCCTTTTATACACCCTGACCCGGAACCATAAAGTACGAGTTCAACTCTGGAGTTTTTCCACTGCCACGTTCTCATTCCGGCCCATGGCTCCCTTCTGCCCTTGGCACCACATTCTTCCTTTGTCTGAGGACCTCCTTATATGGTATTTTCTTTCTCTTCTGTATGTGGCACTCAAATGCTCTTTCCATTGCTTGGTGCTCCTGCTCCCCTTATCAAGAGGAACCTTTACCCAAGTTAACTTAGAATTTCTCCCATCCTTAGAAATGCTTAACCATTTACACAAGGATGTTCCTTATAGCAATGCTTTTTTTAAGGAGGACTTAGTTATCATCTTGATTTTTTATATCCCACACACACATATCACCATACATCCAGCTCATATCCTTAGCAATTCCGAAAGCATTTACCTTGAGTACTGTTAACAGTATTTCTGCTTGCAGTTGATCATATATCATTTCTGGTTATAGCACTTCAACTTGAAAAGGAAACAGAAGCTTGAAACCAGGACATTGACCTTAAATAACTTTTTTCAGCTTTGACCTTAGTTCAGTGTTTTTCCAAACAGTTTGATTTCAGTGAAGGCTAGAAAATTTGAAGCCAAAGATGATAAAAGTATCATATACTGCCTTCCTGCTTAGTTTAGATCCAAAGTTATGACACTGCAGAATTCCAGTAGTAACTCTGTTCCTGTTTTTCACACTATAAGATTTTGAAAACAAGAGTTGCCTTGACTGACCTCTGCCTCCAAGCCATAACTTCTCACCTGAAAATTATTTTTCCAAATGCAACTAAATTGAACAAGCTGTTATTACTCAGCAGGATAGGACATGTATTTTTCATTTATTATTATCAACATGATTTAGGCTTCAGCATTGCCATTGCAGTATTACTAATAAGTTGCTTCAAGTACAGTCCCGTCCTTAGCACGCAAGCCAATAATTGGGTTCAAACATCATACTTGGGTTGCTTAACCATGGCTTCTTGATTATGTGCCATCAAATTGGTGTTGACACAGCAATCATGATCTCTCTCTAACCTGGTCCTTTAGATCATCTAATGGCACACCATCATTGTAATTTGAGTCATGACTTCTTGAATAAACCACAATTTGCTGAATTCACACAATAAGCTAAGCTATATAACCTATGGCTTATAATTCTCATTAACTATATTCTCACAATTCATAGTGTTTAGCAAAACCAAGCAAACACATTTGGCTTAACTCCGTGAATGAAACTAATGAATAGGTGCAAGTCAATGAGGAAGAATTAAGATGAGAAGTTTAAGCCTATTCTTTAAAGTTGAATTTTTCTTCCATGTTTTTCTATAATGTTGCAGTAGGGTCCTTTCTTCTGTGTATTTTTATTCATGAGGCTTGCTTCAAAATTTGCGTAGTGAAATCTTCAGCATAAATTTTCTATGTTAGATTAGATTATATTAGATTTATTAAATTTCTATACTGCCCTTCTCCTCGAAGGGACTCAGGGCAGTGTACAGCCAATAAAAAACACAAAGGACATATAATACAACATACACAATTTAAAATACGTTTAAAACAAAGTATAATAAATGGCTGAAAAATTTAAGCAATTAATAATAAAACCAATTTAAAACCAGATTAAAAATTAAAAATTTGTAGTATTAAAAAATTCACAGGTAAAACATATTCAGTGTATCGGAGAAAAAAGAAAGAAACAAATGTACAGAGTAAAGCTTTCTCCATCCTTTGAAAAAAATTCTCCATTGATAGTTTCTTGTTTCTTTCATATTACAGATCAGTCGTAGGAGAATCAAAACAAAAGCACTGATTATTCAACTATGAAGTTACAATATATGGCAGATGAAATTTCCCTTTGAAAATTGTAACACATTTTGAGACATAATCCACTTCTGTAAAGCACATACTAAAATATTTGGCAGGTTTTGAAGTGAAATAGTATAGGGAAATTAGATGCTCTTACTCAGCGCGTCTGTGCTTTCCTGGGGAAATGTGGTTTCCATAAAATGTGCTTCTTTTAACTACTTAGTTCATGATTCTTGCTACATAGCAGACAGACACAAGAGGTTGCTACAGGGCCAACTTTCTATCCTAGGGTGAGTAAATTAGGTGGCAGCAAAGAGATCTTTAAAATGAGAAGTAAAGGATTGAAAGTGTTGTGGTAAAACTTACAGGATCTGGAAAAAAAAGGCTGGATTTACATAATATTTTAAAGCAAAGTTTCTTCACTTCTTTTTCTTTACTTCCCACTTTCAAAAATTACGGAGGTCCCCAAAACCAGATTAAAACTTAAAATTGGCACATTCACTGCCACTTTTCACAATTATTTGATGGAATTTTAATACTGATTAAACATGGGCTGGCAAAAAACTTCGATTTCATGGAACCCTTAGAGGGTCTTGGGACATCCCCAAAGGTCCTTGGACCATGTTTTGAGAAACACTGCTTTTAAAGTTATGCACTTTTTATATGTACATTCTGAACATTATTATTTATTGAGCAAACCTTACTAATCATAGAGTTTTCACCTTTGAGAAGACATGAGGAAAATCAAGTTCTGTTATAAATGTTTACCTTAAACTGAATGACCATTAACAGATTATATTCCAAATCAATCTGGAGCTCCCTATGCTTGCTAACCTACTAGCTGGGCCTAATTAACCATTAAAACCATAAAGCTCCTGAGTAAATCTGCAAACACTTCTTCTCCCTCTGTTTCAGGATCTTCCAAAGTAAAGAGGCTTTACTGATTAATTAGTGCTACTTGGCACCTTTAAATTTAATGAGATAATAGAAAACATCTGAGCAGAGAAGACAAGCTCAAAGAGAAAGACATGCTCAAAAAGAATAGTCTTGCGTTTCCTTTTTCTACCTTTCCTTGCCTAACTTAGCACAAAGTTAAGAGCAAAAGGCTTAGGAAACAGATGAAATTAAATGCTCTAAAAGAAGCACGATATTTCATGAATGCTCTAGAAGGGGAACAACTGCATGTCCATATCTGTATATATGCACACATGCACTCATTCTATCATAGATAGGTATCTATGTATCCTCAATGAAGCTGCTTGACAAATTATTGCAATGCTTTTTCTTCTTTTTTTTGCTTTTTTGTTGGGAAATGATCCTACCACTCAAGTTCCAAGCGTTTTACAGACTCCAAACGTCGATGGAGTAAAAGACAAGGAACTGGTAAGTAGAACTATTGCACTAAATGTCAGAACAAAGCACATTTTTCCTATGGATTTATTATGAATATGCCCAGTATCTAGGAGACCCTTATCTCAAGTATCAGTATAGGCTAAATAAATGCATCAGCTTGTTGGCAAATTTGGATAACATGATTTAATTTTTGGGTTTTATTTATACAGAGGAAGGTTTCTTTTGAAGAATTCCAGCAAGTCCAATCAGGTAAGCTTTAAAATCTCTAGTAGGATAAAGTGGTGTCAGTTTTATGTAAATTTTATGTGAATTAGCTTAAACCTGAGGCGTAACTCAGAAGTTTAAGAAGAAACATGAGCTCCAGCAAACTTCTTCCCGTTCCTAAACTACTTTGATTCAGATGGCAGTATCAACTATTTCTTCTGATTTGTGCCAGAGTAGTTCTTTCCTAACTAAATCATAAGTTTGGCCTCTTTTGAAATAGGTTTACCATACTTGCAAGAAAATTACAGGAGGAGCTTCCAATCCAAATCTCTAGGGAGGAAGGATAGACCATGTTCTATATTTGTCAACATTCACCTGTATATCCAGCACAGTAATGCTCTCAGAACAATTTTTCACTCAATCTTTCTAAAATCCCATGCCACTTTCATGTTACAAAGTCATTTGTCCTTGTCCTACAGTTTCTGGCCCTTCTTTCTAAATGTTACCATCTTGGATTTGTTGGTTGGTTTTTCGAACTGTAGTGATTCCTCACCAGTTTCCTGTGCTGCCATTCATTTTCCTTAAACAGATTCTGTTAGTAGAATAACCCAAGGAGATCTAACTTGGCAAGAAGCTTAGGCAATAGGAACTGTGATTCTGGATTTGGTATCCCAAAGGAGCAATTGAACTGTCACAATAAAAGGATGTCAAAATGACTTTGAGTGGTTTATAACTGGGGTGAAATCTTTTGGTAGATGGCTTTATTTTCAACAGTTGTTTTTGAAGTTTTGGAATTACTCATATGTATATCTCTGCCATGGTGAGT
Source organism: Pareas carinatus (assembly GCA_032468095.1). Lineage (NCBI taxonomy): Eukaryota > Metazoa > Chordata > Lepidosauria > Squamata > Pareidae > Pareas > Pareas carinatus. Next base: position 8,679 of record JANHFO010007824.1, read on the forward strand.
TAAGCATTACCGCAATCTCCCTCTCGCAGTGCTTGGAGGCTGGTAAGAACTAAATGAGGAACCACAGGTTCAAATTGAACCAGAGGGAATGGTTCTGGGTTTGGTGTTCTTTTGATCATGGAGAATTGCCATCTTTGGTCTTGGATGGGATTGCATTGCCCCAGGCAGATCTGGTACATAATCTGGAGGTTCTCCTGGACCTGAACTCCTGCTTGAGGAGATGGTGGTCAAAGGAAAGCCATTGAGCAACTGCAGATTGTGCATCAATTATGCCCTTTCCTGGTCCAACAGTCCCTTCTCACAGTCACCCATGTCCTAGTCGCCTTTCATTTTGATTATTGTAATGCACTCTACATGGAGCTGCCCTTGAAAAATATCCAAAAGCTTTAGTTGATTAAAAATGTAATGGGCCATATGATATTGTGCAAGTTTAAATTTGAGATGTATCATCCCTGCTGTGGGAGTTGCATTAGTTACCTATATGTTTTAGGGTCCAATTCAAAGTGCTGGTCTTTAAAGCCCTACATGGCTTGGAGCCAGGTTTCATGGAGATACCAGTTTTAAGGAAATCCTTAAATCTGTCAACTCTACAATTTTCATCAAACACTGAGAATAAAATAGCTCCCAAGACCAGGCTTGAATCACTTAGATATGCTTTAAGGTATTATTCAGGTGGTTATTATAATTCTTCACTGGTCTTCAAATGCTTCACTCACACCTAAAAGCAATAGAAATGGAAAAGGTAGAACAGAACTGGCCCTGGACTCTGTCTGTACTGCACACTGTACAACTAGATTTATCTTTCGAGTGAGAAGTTCAGGCAGAATGTGGAGCCATTTCGGTTATGTGAAATCATTTCCGTGTTGTAGCACAAAGGTGATTCAGTTGAAAACATTTAAAAAGATAAGGTGATTGAACTGAGGACAGTTATGATGCTATACTTAAAAAATAAGGATAATCAAACCAGTGGTGGCCTATTCTCTTGAGAGGTGGTAAGACAGAGAATTGCATTGCTTGCAGAAGTATTGGCTTCAAGAATGGGCACACCGGTCCACAAAGACAATCCAGTTCAGATAAACTTCAAGAATATGACTTAGTTGAGGTCCGTGGTGCAAATGTGGCTCAGACTGGAAGCCTCCCCTCTAATTTGAGACCAACCAAGGGATTCAGCCACACTGAACACAATTGGAAATTACATCTGTCTAAATACATATAGCATTGCTGTGTTTTCCGTAATGGAATTTTCTATTGATGTCTAGTTGTATTTATGTTTTGAGGATTGATTCTTTTAATATTTTCTACATTTTGATTATTGGTGTGGTGTTGTGTTGTGCCAGGTATCTAATTGCATTGTAGTTTGAGACATGGGTTTATCACCTTTCTGCCATGGGCAAAATCTTCCTATACCAGAATCTACCACCACTTCATTTGGCAGTTTAAGACTGAGGGCAGTATTGGATCTCAGTGTATCCTTTATGAAATTAGTAGGCTCTGTAAACCTCATTTGACATTTTGTTGAGTCTCTAAACCTCATTTGACATTTTGTTGAGTCTCTAAAGATTGTAGATTGAGATCGGCAACAATAAGCAAGCTTTCTGTTTCATTAGTAAACTTTCCAAAGGAAACAAGATTCCCTGGAAGGTAATGGTTTTCAGTGGTTGGTATGTATCAGTATTAGCTTATTCTCTGAAAAACAGTATTCAGTATATTAAATGAATTTTTATAAATGAAGATCAGCCAAATCAAGAGGCATACCAGGAAGTCTGAAACATTTGCCTTTTGAGTTGAAAACATTGCTTTCAAATGTCAACTTTGCTTTACCATTATTCCTTCCAAAATGTCGCTGGCAAAGTTGAACAATTAGATGGATTTCAGCTATTTATAGCCACTGTTTGCAAATGAGTAGAATAGCCCGCAAATTGAAAAGAGTCCAAGTTACGGGCCAATATACAGAGAAAATGAAAACAATAAGAGGTTGTACAGTATTACTGTACTCTAGCCCTTTTTCTACCAATTTGTGTTCTCTTAAAATGCCTGGATAATTTGTCCTACCTAAAACAGGTTGTCAGATCATTATTTTCCAGATAACACGCACCTTTCTCACACTGGGTTTAAAAGTTGTGTCTTGTATTAAAAGTTATGGTTTTGCCTAACTTTTGTCTTGTTTTTAACAAGGGAACTTCTAATCAATTGAAGGAAGAGATGGTGGGTACCTACAACCATTGGTTCCTAGAGGAAAGCCAAGGCATTTAATCTAAATACCAATAAGAGTCTGACTAATTGATTTCTCAAATTCTAACATTCTAGCCATAGAAGAAGGAAATAATACTTGCAAAATGAAATAAGACAAATTTGATAATTGTTGTCAAGGTTGCTACTCCTAGTGTGAAATATTTCAACAAGAATAGCATCTTCTTCTATTAGTATAAACCAGACTTGATCAATGAAATGATGGTAATGTCATATCTTTGTTTCCTACCACAGAACTGGGAATTCCTTGGCTCTCTGTGTATCTTCCTGTAAAAAGTTGCCATGTTACTTTGAAAGATAAAACTGGGACTTTTTCTCCTCCATCATTAATTAGGACTGAAATCAATAGCTGGTGCAACTGGACCATATGGGCTGGTCCTCACAAGCATATTTTGATTTACATAGAAGGATTTGAAGGAAAGTCAAACTGTGACGACAATCAGGATAGGATCTTATTCCAAGGAATTTGGTCAAGTATTGAAAACAAAGTAGTTCATGCCTGTAGAAACCATGGTACTCTGATTTTTGCTACACAGGCAGTAGCAGTCCATGTAGTATTTTTGTCAGAAGCTTCTTCTCAGAACCAAAGTCATAAGCATTTTAAGGGACAGTACTATATATTTGAAGATTATGTAAATTCTACAAGTGGCGAAAAATCAGTTTTGAAATCTAACAGCAGTGTTGAACCTAAGTCATATGTATTGCATATAGAACATAGTTTGAACTCTATAACAACTACTCAAACGCCCGGCAAAGAGAATTGGCTGCCTGTGACAAATAAAAAGACTATTAAAACAGAAACAGTTTTAAAACCAGCTGTTGGCAAGCATATGCATGTTTCTCTCATGAAATCAACAAAAACAATTAGGTTGAATCCATTTGATCTGAAGAGAAGTCAAGTTACAAAACCATCTATTGATAATAGTAAGACTTTGAAAGAAAGCTCTACATTAGTATTAGAATTAAATGATATGGATAATAAGGAAAAAACTTTTACATATAAGCCAGATGTTTATTCAACTTTTCCACACATGACTCAGAGTCTCCAAATGATGACAAAATCAGAAGCAACAAAAAATCATGGCATTATCACTGAATCTATCAGTCCCCAGAATCCTACAACCACACAATGGATGATAACACACATGAGAAGTAGTGAAGGAGAAATCAAGAATGTCATTACTTTTCCTCAAGTCTCCTTGGAAGAACAGAGAACTCCAATCCAATCTCCTAAAAGTATCCCACCAAAGACGCAGGGACATATACTTCAAATGGTGCTTCCTAATTCTGGGCTCTCCAAGAAAAGGGCAGATATAATGGAATCTCCACAACACTTGAAACAGACCAAAATATATAAAGGAGAGCAGATGGACAATCAAGTGTATAAAGTGGAGAATGGTAACACTGCTGTGCAAATAGCTGTATCTGAAGTGATTAAAGCAAGCCTTCTAAAGTCTACTATGGAAACCAAGACCTCGACTTTCACCACTGCTGATGTGCACCCTACTTCTTCTTTTAGGTCATTTAATGATAACTTGATGAGTACCTCCAGAACTGTGAATCCCCAAGTTACACCTTCAAATTGCCTGATGAGAACTCTGATAAACACAGCATTTACTACACAATACAAGAATTCAGTAAACAAAAATAGAGAGCATTTGCAAAAGAAGCAGACCAAAGCAACAACTATATATTCCCCTTCTAATTCATTGCCAGCCAGTAGCATTCTCTTGAAAGTAAAAAATAAATCCTATGGTAAGTTCTGTTCCTTAAACTGTTTATCTCTGTGCTGGATCTGATAAATGCCTTGTGCAGCTGAATTATGTTGGAAGATAGATACAGAAATAATCTCAGAACAACTCTTGAGTTGTATATTTATGAAAACATTGCTTAATTACACCAAATTTGGAATTCTCTGATCACAATAAATGTGGTACATTTTGGAAACGTACCACATTTTATATTTTAAAAGGTATTATCAAGAAAACTGAGCTGCTTCATATATTCAGTATTCACAAAGTATTCACCAGCAATTGCTTTGTTAAGACTGACTAATGATTGTGTGCATTACAAAATCAAGAGCACTGAAAAAATATTGGTCTGGACCTTTTTAAGAGGGATGGATCCTAGAAGCTTTAATAAAGGTAGTCCTTGACTTACGATCACAATTGAGCCCAACATTTTGTTGCTAAGCGAGACATTTGTTAAGTGAATTTTGTCACATTTTGCGACCTTTCTTGCCATAGTTGTTAAGTGAATCACTGCAGTTATTAAATAAGGAACACGGTGGTTTAATAAATCTGGCTTTTCCATTGACTTTGCTTGTCAGAAGGTCACAAAAGTTGATCAGATGCATGAGGCAGTTGCCAAGCGTCTAAATCTTTGTTAATGTGACCATGCAGATGCTTCAACGGTCATAAGTGAGAAAAACAGTCATAAGTCACTTTTTTCATTGCTGTTGTAACTTCAAATCATCACTAAATTAATTGTTAAGTCGAGAACTATCTGTACTGGACAAGTATTTTTCTATCTCAAACTTCCCCTTTCTGGACGCCATTAAAGCAATGGGTGACAACTGCAAAGAGCCATCATTTAAACTGTAGTCAGATTTCAATCGTGGGCATGGATCTGAGTTTGCATTAGTTACCCTCATGAATGATTCTTGAACTTGGATGGGAACAGTGGTCCATTTATCTTAGCTACTAGGGTGATCAGCCATTGTTTGAGCTGAAGTAACATCAGTCCAGTTCGAGTCTTTTGTCAGCGATGGAGACTTAGAGATTCTGGCTAGTCACCAAATCAGCCCAGCTTATTTCATGGGGCAGTTGATGTGTGTGAGGGGCGAGAAATATAAAGAGGAACTATTATGTACCTCATTTTGAATTCCCAGAAAAGAGTTAGGATATAAATGAATAAATTTGCCATGTTTCTTGATATCTGAGACTTTGTTAGAATTAGAAATGTGTCTCGGTGGCAAATTACTGTATTTAAGATACTGGGAAATAACAGGTGCTAGATCGATATCTTGTCATTGTTTTTCTTCCATAGAGACAGATCTCAGATTCAGGTCTCATGGAAATTATTCTGCACTGAACTCTCAGCACAATCCTGGAGGTGAGAAACCTGTGTCTTCTCTCTATCTCTCTCTCTCTCTCCCTCCCTCCTATGTTTTCTTAAACCGTGCTTTCTGATTTGTACAATGACTCTTAAATGGCTTAGCAATTGACTGTTATTAACAAAAGCTACTTATCTCTTAAGTAAGTTCTTTTGAATAGGAGATTCTGATTTTTGCCAAGACTGTTGGCATTTATAACATTTGTTATTTCATCGTAGGTCTTACAGAAAGCCTCTATCTAGTTGGATCAGCTCTTCTGTCAGCTGTGAAATTAAATTCCCTATTAAATATCAGAGCACCTGTAAGCAACTTTACATTAGTCCTCCTATTCCTACCATCTCCTATAGTACCCATGCCTCATATGGCTAGAACATACTATCCTGCTTGTAGAAAAGCTGTACTAGGCTGCTTCCTTATAAGCTTTTTAAAAATATATACATTGTGCATATATTGTCAGCCTTACTTTGTTTTGGCAACTTCTACAGATCTTCTATTTGAACTAGTTTTTGAAATAGAACACATAGGACAACTCCCACCTGTTGGAAGCACTCTAGAAAAAGCTTCCGTTGATTCCATTAAACATCAGGTAAGAAAGTTCATGGTGCAGAATTTATTTTAAAACCAGATTGGGGAGTGTGTGTGTGTGTGTGTGTGTGTGTGTGTACAGTATATATACAATACACACACTGGCTTCATTTGAAGGTGAAGAGAAAAGCATTTGGTCCTGGCAAATCAAAGGGGATGTTAGTAATCAAAATTCAGCTGGTGGGCTGGATGTTCAAGTTAAATATCTAATAAAATAATGGAACACAAAGGTAGCATTTAGAATAATTAAGGGCATTTTGTAGGCTTTAGTTTGTATCTTACTAGCTAGATAAAAAGATGTTGACATCTCTCAGAAGATGATGCTCCAGGTACACTATGTTCAGTGTTTAAAACATGTTTAAAAATAATTGAACTCTGGCTTTTTTCCCCCCAGGTATATGAGAGAATGAAACTCTTCTCCAACAAAATCAAAGAATTCAAATTAAAGAAAATTAAGAGAAAAGTAGAAAGTGAAATGGGCAGGTATGTCAACTGAAAATAGGATGCCCTATGATGTTGGCAGAGATTTTCTTCATATACCTCAAAATCAAGTGTTATTTTCTGTCAATTGTATTTCTAAGACATTTGGGGGGCGGGACTCACAACAATATTCCTTTAGAACTTTGGCCAATAGTTCCCATCCTATCTGAAATGAAATAGAAATATGCTTTTTATTTTTCACTTATATAACTTGATGATAAATATGGATAACCCTTAAAGTAGAAGTGGGCAAATTTTACCTTTAAGATCTGATTTAGGTACACTTTTGAATCCTCCTGGTGGGTATTGCTCCAAGATTTAGGGGAGCGGTAGCTATCTTTTTGGTTGAATGAAGAAGAAAAAAATGCTTCCATGTTTATATGTAGACAGAATGGCCCAAACCTCGTATTCGCATTCTGGTTACATTTAACATCAGAAGAAAAGAACATATCTCACTTACTGCATTTTCAACTGGAAGATCTTGGTGGTGCATTTGTGGGAGCTGGCAAGGTCCAAACTGTTTTGGTGAGAGGTATGTGAGCGATCATTTTATTAATTAGGGAATATCAAATAAAAGTAGCAACTCACGTCTTTGGAAGCTTAACTGCCTACTAATGGAAAACTGTTTTGTCCATGCATGATAGATGTGAATGAATGCAGTTCTGGAATTAGTTTATGTGGCAATGGGGCCATTTGTCTCAACGGATATGGAACATACTCCTGCCAGTGTAAAGAAGAGTACGAGGACCGTTCTCTGACAAAGTCGGGTACTCTGTGTGTTCGTAATCCACAATCAGGTGGGTCCTGATGTTAGTCTATCCCCTCCTATTCTTGGGATTTGGACACTAAATGGTTCTATCAGATTCTCAGTGATGGTCTGATGTTTATCTGCTAAGGCACAAAAGAAGTGTCATTAGTATGCTGCTTCATAACAAAACAAAACAAAACAAAACAAAACAAAACAAAACAAAACAAAACAGTACAATACAATACAATACAATACAATACAATGAAATGAAATGAAGTTTGGTCTAGTCAGTAGACTGACTTCTATTCCCACCTTATGCATGAAGCCAATTGGGTGTCCTTGGACCAGTCACTACTACTCCATCCCAGGAAAGAAACAATGGCAAACCACTTTTGAAATCTTGCAAAGAAAAGTGCAGGGACTTATTCAGGCAGTTGCCAGGAGTCAACACAGACTCAAAGGCAAAAAAAGTAACATCACATCACATCACTACATCATATCATCACATCTCGTAACAGCATCACATGACATAGTTGCCAAAAGCTCTTAGTGAAAGTTAGACCATTAGCAGGAGCCTAAGGTGATGCAATCTGTTGAGCCTTCCCTGTTTCCATGGGGCTGCCCACCCCAAGGAAACACTTAGACTGAAATACATTTCCGTTTGATAACGCTTCACATGATTCAACCTGTGAGTCAGTCCTTTTATACAAAGGACTTTGCTATCATGGGCTTCACAAGCTAGAGACAAGCCACAAATTGCACCACCTGCTAGCCTCAGATGTCTCTTTGGATTTGAAATTCCTTTCTCAATGCAACAGTTTGTAGGGGCGTCAGTTGGTTTTTCTGAGAAAAAGCAGAGTTTAAAGGAAAGTTAACAGCAAGCAAGTTAGGAAGAGTTTATCTTGACAACATTGCTATGCAATCTGCATTGGCAGTTCAACTTGGCAACTTCCCGTGGCAGCTTTCAAGGCTGGTGGAGTAAGATTAGGCCATTGTAGTTCCAATGACACTCTGGAGAGGCTTTGATGTAGTTTCACTTTGGCTCATATCGTCTGAGAATATAATCATGAAGCTGGACATGCTTTTTAAAGCACTCCTTCCTTGCTATAGTATAAGAATTTTGAAATTTGACACACACACATACACACTCCTCCCACACATGCATATATATGTGCATTCTAATTCAGCTGTCAGTCTAACTTTGCATTCCTATTTCAGGTTGACTTTCCTTATGTGTGGGATGTCAAACCTTTACTGAGGCCTTTTATAGATTCTCTTCCTGAATGAAAAAATCAATTTTTTTTAATGATAGTTGGAAAATTGCTCCAAATAATGTGCGGAGAGATTTAATAATAAATGGTGGATAGACGAGCAGTGGGTTTTGCTGAATTTTTTTTCAGCGAAAATGTTCCAACTGTCAATTGCATAGCAAAAACCTGCATGTTCTTTTAAAGAGCTTGCAGGAACTGGAGGAAATAAGTTGTACAGCCATAGCAAATGTAGCAGGGATACATCCAAGCTGATGTTACCTGACTTAATACTAAAACTGCTTCGTCTGACATTGCCCGCAGCGGCTTGGCTTATCCTGAAAGGAGCAAGACAGAAAGAGAGAAGGTCCAGATGCTTGGGGTCTTGTAGAATCCCTAACCTGTGCTTTAATCCGTTAACCGTCATATTTGTATAGGAGAGCCATTTCCATGATTGGATTGAACAAACAGTCTTCCTTATTGGCAGGTCTGGACTCCCTGTACAGCTACACCGAATTTATTGTCGGAATTACTGTTTTTTGCATCACTGTGCTTGTCGTGGTGATGAGTGTACTGTGTACCATCATAAAGAAAAGATGTATTAAAAAAGAAATGGGGTTCCAAGAGGCTGCTTTGCCTGGGATGCCAGCAGCGCCCCAACTGCAACCCGCCACCTTTGATCGTAGTAACATCCGTCAACTCCTCACTCTGGATCCCGCCCAGCTAAAGGTCAGAGCCAAACCGCCAGAACTGCCCTTGCAATTGAGATCTGGCCCCAGTGAAACATACAGAGTATCCATCGAGCAGTCGGAACGCTTGTGAAGAAGAAAAAGAGGAGGGGAGGGGAAAACGCAACAGAAATTACAATTAAACTCCTCTTTCCTCCCTGCTTCATCTTAAACTTTTTGTTGTTGTGGCTGAGCAGATGCGATTTTTTTGGTTTCTCGATTGAGCTTACCTAAATTGCTACATCTTTCTCCCTGTATTTCCTCTTAAGCTTAATGGAAATATAATGCTGGAAAATGTTTTCGCTTTAGGTTTTTGAGTTTTTTGCCCTGTGGTCATATGACAGATAGAAACGAATGTAACTTCTGTTTGTGATGGTTAATAAAATTGGCATCTTGCTCTTCTTGCAACTCTGCACTTCGGTTAATATTTGGAAAGTTACATGAGGAATGGGAAAGAGTTCTTTTAACCATTAACTAGATACAAACCAGGCTGTTAAGGCTTATAGAAACAGTGTGGCTGATTGTCACGTGTGAAAGCATCCCGCTTTTCACCAGAAATATCTGATAAAAGCATAAGGTATAATGTGGTTATCAGAATTTTGCTATGGCCGGCAGCCACAGTGTTGGATTTCACTGGGGAGAGCTGTGTATTTTCTAACCATGCTTACTTACAATTTGTGCTTGGCTTTAGAGAAAACAAATCGGAAGTATATTCATGCTGATGTCCCTGAAACAATCGGTTTGTTCCTTAATAGCTAAATTGTTGACCTGATCAGCTCAAATGCCCATATTTCTTTGTGTTAGACTGTTGTAATTTTTGACACTGCAGTGCTGAGGGCAGCCAGGGCATGTACAACTCATTCAGACAACTGCTTTGTGAGCTACACTTTGCTCTGTCTTGACAACCAAGCTCTATCTCGCCTCAATAATGATGCTGGCTAGTGGAGCTGCCCTGAGCGTCTTAATGAGGTCCAGGCTGAGAGCAGTGATTGGTGGGTGCCTTTCCTCCCCCAGCAGCGTCTCTCCACCTCCTGAACTGAAAAACCCGTCGCAGAGCACTCTCCTGCACACTGCATGGGCCTTTTTTGAGTGATGAGAAACTGGAAGTCAAAAAGCTGACATTCTTCCTCCACCAGAAGCCATTATAACCATGTTGACAGTTTAATAATCATGTTGAAAACAAAATAAATGCCTTCTTTCAAGTTGTTCTAATGGCAGTACATCAGCCCAGAAGTGCTGTCATTTCCACTCGCTCTGAACTCACGTCCTGTGTTATTTCAGGAGAGAAGCAGGCATGTGCCCAAAATTGAAAAGCAGGATGACCACTCAGAGGTGGAGGGTGAGGGAGACACCGGCTGAGTGCTGTCCTCTTTCACTGCCTTCTCGGGAATCCTTTTTTTTGCCTGATGGCTTTGTAGACTGATGTCCACCATTGCTCCTATGTGCTTTTAAAGGCAACGGTAGTGGAGGGCACTTTGTTGGTAATCATGCTGTTACTGGTGTTCCTTTATTCCTGTTTCTAAAAAGATCTTTAAAAAGGGGAAGGAACAAAACTCCAGGGCTTTCTCACAAGGGCAGAGTCAGTAAGGAACCCATGCAACGTCTGACCTGGGCTTTGGAAAACATGAGACATGCATTATGCGGGCATATGTCTGTAAATTCAATAAATATAGAAATACAATAAATATAAAATCCAGATGTCATGTCAGCCCACCAGCATGAACCACAAAGGCCACGGAGAGCAGTGCCTAGAAATGGGGGGGAGGAGAGATGAGGAAGACTGCGCTACCCTGCAGCCAACCACCCAACTGAAGATAGGCAGGTCGCAGCCCCTGGCAACAGAAGCAGCAGCAGCAGTATTATGGTTTCTATCAAAGCAGAGAGGCTTGTGCCAGAAGACAAACAGAAAACATTGTTCTAACATTGGATCAATTAAATACCCTATTTCCCCGAAAGTAAGACATCCTCCAAAAATAAGACCTACTTGCAGTTTTGCCTCTCACTGAAATATAAGGCACCCC
>JANHFO010007824.1:28596-38709 GCA_032468095.1 Pareas carinatus
AAAGTGTTCAATGTTGGTACTTGTTTTACTTTTTCCACTATGTATGTGTTTATAAAACTTTTCAAATAAAAAAAAATTACCATTATCAGTTCTAAGGCATTGCTGTCCCTATGTCATGAATTTAGTCATCCTTATATAGAAGCATATTCATTGTGCTCCTTGACTTTCATTACTAGAGTTTGTGGATCATTTGCATTTCAGCTATCAGAGTAGTGTCATCAGCCTTGTAGAGGCTGTTGATGTTTCTTCCTCTGATCTTAAAACCTCTAATCTTCTAATCCATTCCCATATACAGTCTTGGCTCACATTTTTGGCCACCCTAAACCAGTCTGCTTCTATCCAGACTGTGGCTTCCTGAAGTGTTGCATAGCTTTTGCATGAGATTGCCATTTTCCTAAGAGCATCCATTATTTGACATGGATGATCTAATGAAAACCTTTCTATAATCAATGAAGCACAGACTGACTTTTTTCCTGTTCTTTGGTTCTCTCAATTATGCAACCTGCATCAACATGTCTCTTGTCTATTAACCTTTTTTAAAGTTAGTTTGAACATCTAATTCAATTGGCAAAAAATAATAAGTGATTCTCCTATTTTCTTTCTATTACCTCAGCTATCCAGTTAAACTATTTTTTTTCTGTTTATTATTTTCAGATTCCAATCTCAAACCACAAACAGTACATCTTCGTTGCATCTGCTGTCAGTTTTAGATAGAATTTGATTATAAAACATGTCAAGCTCCTGGTCTTCTGCCTCAGTGACTGAAGCCAAAACCTGGATACTGTTATATTAAAAGATTACCTGCAGAGCTTAATTTATATTATTCAATCATCAACTTTACTGTTTTCTATATTTCTCCTCACAGTGAAAGCAATGGTTCTTGGTTCTTCATCTCCTAATGAAACTCCAGTCCATTTCAACTTGTTGAAATCTAAGATGTCAATGTATAGTTGATTCATTTTCATCTTTATGTTTTCCATGTTCACGCTTCTTACCTTTCATGTTCTGGCTATAATTCTGCCTTTGCAGCTTCAGATTTTTTCTTCATGCATGGCAACATCAGCAAGCAGATATGTCAAAGACTTTAACCTACCCTGTTTCCCTGAAAGTAAGGCATTCCCTGAAAATAAGACCTCCCCGATAATAAGGCCTCGGACTTCTGGTTTTGGGCAGCATTGGTGGAAAAATAAGACATCCCCTGAGAGTAAAAATTAATATAAGACAGTGTCTTATTTTCAGGAAAACACGGTAGTACTCCAAATCTAGTAGCCCTTTTTCAGTACCACCTTGAGTGCCATCCAACCGGAGGTGGTCCATTGTGTGATACTATATCATCAGTCACTTTACATTTTCTGTCACAGTGTTCTTGGTAAAAATACAAAAGTGGTCTATCGTTGCCTTCTTCCACACAGTGTGAATTAATGCCTTCGCCATTGTACTAAAATAATCATCTACCTCCAGCATCTTTGCCCAGTTTAGGGACCTGCTTGTTTTACAGGGGCAGCTGGGATGATCTTCCTGATTTGGAGGGGCTGTTTGGAGTATATACCAATAGTTTTCACTCATCCCTGCAGGGAACTCACACACACGTCCTACCATAGTGAGGCAGCATAGCAGAATGTGGGAAGCTTTGTTGCTGCACCTCAAACTGAAACACAGTAAACTGGATTTCAGCCATACAATTTTGAAAGGCCACATGCCAGAAGTTCACATAGGAACTGAGATATATGGGAGATGTGGGACTGTGAGAGACTATGAGAAGCAGGCAGATAAGGAATTCAGTGGGAATTCCCGAGTAGAAGCCCAGCCAAATTCAGCTGTGGAAACTGTAGGAAGGAAACTCTTCTTAGTTGACCTGCTGGAAATCTCCCTGGAAATTTACTTTTACAGTTTTAAAGGTCATGCTTTTACCCCAATTAGCATTGAAGACCCTTTCTAAATACTTGTGGTTCTAGCTTCTTATATGGGACTTGACAAATAGATATTTTGGAAGCATATCTTCTGTTTATTTCTACATTTTATATTGCTTGTTTTCCTCAATTTTGCGAAGAATAATGTCCCCTTCAAAGGGTATATTATAGGATGGCAAGTGATGAGTTAAACAAGAATAACTCTGTTAAGTTTCAGTGTTAAGCTTGAAACTCAGGGATCATTTCTGGAGAGAAAGCTGCATTGAGCCCAGAGAATCTTTCTTCTCAGTAAACCAGTAAAGATGTAGACTGAACCACAACAGTTTGCTTAATAGTTTCTTCCATTCTGCTCATGGGGTCTCTGAATAAATTGGCATGCAATGGATCAGATTGGAATAATAATCATCAGTAGAATGCCGGCCTCTCTTTAAGATACTGTTTTCTTGTAGTGGAAAAATGTAACTCAGAAATATTTCTTGGGTAAATAGTGCTGATTATAAACTGTCAGAGAATGCAGAATCCCATGTGATTAGGCTATAATTATTATGCCATAAATTATTTTCTGGTTGCTGCTTTTGAAGGCAACTATTATTATGTGATGTTTGCAGAATGGTCTCTGAATTTAAGTCATGAGGGCAATTGCTTAATTACAGATTTTATGTCCAACAAGTACTGCTGGGGAAAGATTCTGAATCACTTGGGTGAGAACTGAATAGCTGGAGCAGAGCCTGGAAACTAAATAAAAACAAACATTTTGAATCACACCATTAGTCTAAATCCAGTGATGATGAACTATGACCCGTGTGTCCAAAGTGATATGCCACGGCATTTTGGGTGACACAAGAGCCTTCACTAATACCTATTCCTGAAAGCATATCCCATTCTCACACAGCCTGTGAAAGGCGTGTGAGGGACTGTGCTCTTGCAGTCTCTGGATCCTTCAAAAATAACATGAGATTGCAGTGTGCTTTTGTGCGGTTTGCAGAGGCTGCAGAGGAAGAGCATTTGTCGAAGCTACTTCAAGCACAAAGGCCTCGTGCGACCTGGAACAGCAGAAGGGGCCTGTCAACAAGAAGAGAACGCCACCAGAAGGTAAGTGATGCATGGCGGATCCTAGGTGACCCTGGGCCTTGGGGGCAGTCCTGTCATTCCGAAGGCTCACGCACCTTGGAATGGTGTGAGGTGGCCTTTACGAGTGGCAGTAGTGGCACTAGGGTTGAAGTGATGGTTCAGGGTCCTGCCTTATGCTCAATCTCAACACTGCCAGGTGCCATTGTACAGGTGGTCTAGATAGGGGAGGGACAGAGATTTGTTTCACTCTTGTTTGCGGGTAGAGGTGGGGTGTGTGTGTGGCAAGCCAGCAGAGTCAAATTAGGTATTTTTTGAATTTTTGATATGCCAAGCCCACCGGTCTAATCCATCCAAACCTTTTCCCTAAATTTACAAATTCACATGGGAGTTATCAAAACTCAAATCACTTAAGATTTGTTCTCATTTTTCTGACCACCCCTTCAAGTGTCAGCTTGCATTGTCCCCTGTCAGGATAGCGTCAAAGTCACTTAAAGTCAGAGAAAGGAGAAATGATTTGAATAAATAGTGATCAAGGAGGCAAAAGAAGCTCTGGAGAAAAATGCACCCGTCCCCTATCATAATGAGAATACTATCTGGGAAGTAGCCCCCCCCACAAGGCTAATGAAATACTATTTCTTTAAGGCAAAATAAAGTTTTCAAAGAACAATGACATTTTCCAAACTGAGGTTTCCTACCATTCTCTGCTTGGATGAGCCAGCGGCTGTACTTTAGACTTTTTCATCTTGGAATGGAAAGGATTTGTCAATCCATTGCTAAAAGGTAAATCATACCAGTTAAAATACGAGCCACCTCCATTTGTAGCATTGTTTGGACAAGGGGTGGCAGCATTGTCAAACTGATCATGTAGCAGCATTTGTCTCTACAGGTCCTTCGATTCAGAAACAGCAAATGCTATATGATCTTCTTTGAGGCAGCATTTTTGATATGCATAGAATGCTTTGGGATCTTCAAGTCACAGCACTTTTAATGTCTCTTAAGAACATAATGATTTAAGAAGGCAAATAATTATAACACTAGCACTTATATGCCGCTCCACAGTACTTTATAGCCCTCTCTAAGCAGTTTATAGAGTCAGCATATTGCCCCCAACAGTCTGGATCCCCATTTTACTGATCTCGGAAGGATAGGAGGCTGAGTCAACCTTGAGTTGGTGAGGATCAAACTCCCAACCTGCTGGCAGCCTGCAGTACTGCATTCTAACCACTGCGCCACCACAGATCTAGGTAAGATTCAACTGAGAGACTTCCAATTGTCACAATCTGATGTTTATTTTAAATGGTATACACATGGAACAATTTAAAAGCTTTAAATTTTGTTTGTTTAAATGCAAACATTGAAAAGCATTAAATGCATTAAAATGCAGACAATTTTCCTCTTTCCCCTCATCTATTCTGTAATCATCTATTAAGAAATACATCTTTCTTGAACTAGTGATTTACATTCTTACAAAATTAAGTTGTCTTTATTTACATTATTTTCTCAAGTAATTTTATTACATCTTACAGAGCAAATAACCAACATAAACTAATAATCAAGAGAAAGAATATATAGGAAAAAGAGAATAAGGATGGAAGTGTGAAAAAGTATAAAAAGAAAAAAGGAAAACACCAATATATACAAAGAATACCTTCCGACTTCTTCCATGGATGTGATGAAACTTACTTTCAACTCTTAGTTTAAAGTTATAATAAAATGCTCATTTTCACCAAGAAAGAAAGGGGGAAATAACTGTTAAAAAAATTAAAAATACCATCTTTTTTATCATACAATTCATCCAAAGAGAGTCATATCTCCAAACTAACCTTGGCTGGTCAAGCAAGCTAAGCTTGGTTCATTGTGACTTGGTTAATACTGCCTATGAGTATAAACTCACCATTAAATACATTCAGTTGCCTCCAGTTAGAAAGCACAGTTGAAAACAATGTTCCACAGCCTCATTCTCAGAGTTAAACAAGATCCTTATTTACTGCAAGTGGATTGTCATGAATTGGATGTCAATGGAATCAGGAGACATGTACAAGAACAGTCTTCAAATTTTTCTTTTTAATGATGAAAAATCAAACAGTCCAATGAAAAAAGAGCATGCTGGGAAAGATGTTAACTGTCAGTGAAGGGAAGGAATAGCGAAGGGTGGAGTAATTTGAAGAGGAACTGGATGTCTCAACAGCAGGAAGCTGCAGAGCATGTTTTTGCAAAGCATCTTGGCTGAGTTTGAAAAGCTAAATAGGATCAGATATGCTTTGATGGGAAACCTTCAGAAAAGTTCCAGGACTGCTAAACAAGAAAGTTAAAAATTAATCACAGCACTAGGTAACACCAAAACGCTGCTGCATTGTTGACAGGAATATAACATAGGCATACTTATGTGGTCACCAGGAGTCAAGCCTGACTTGAGTCTTCTTTTTCACTTCTAAAGAAATTCACGGAAGCAATCATGGCACTGTCTTTAGTGTTAGCGGTATTGCCAAGCTAAAAAAGATTCTTGTTTAGGATCTAGAGATAATAAACATAACAATGAGTAAGCGTTATTTTTAACATTAGTAGGCAGGTTTAAACAGAAACACAAAAATACTAAGTGAGATTATTGCAAATCTGTGTTCTGCTATCAGGAGCCCCAATGGAATGACAGTGGAGAGACCTCAAGATAGCCAATGCACAATGCACCTAGCACTAGACCTGCGTCAAAGCTCCAAATTCAAGAGTCAATATCAGGGCCTATCTTGTGCCAACCAGATCTTGTGCCAATCCAGTAACAAAACATCATGGTCTTGTTTACATGATTGCATGACCTGACCTTAGCAAGACGATATACCTGTTCATCATGCAAACTGACTGTACCTGGAATGTAGACAAGGTGCCTCCTTAAGTAATCTTGGGGTCTGCCCTAATGTACTACAGTTGTGTTAAGATTTCTCCCTTATCATCATCTATCAACAGAAGTGAGAAAGAAAGAAAGAAATCAAATTAGGTACCATTATAACTCAGAGTGGACTCTAAACCTCTTATTAATATAGGGAGAAATTAAAAGATATCACTGCATGTCTCAAAATACTTTTGCAATGTCACTTGATAACACTCATAGCAGATAAAATGGTGTAAGACAGTGGTCGCCAACCTGTGGGCCCTGACCCACTGGTGGGCCGCCAGACGATCTGTGTGGGCCACCAGGGGTCTGCTCGGCTGGCAGGAGTACCTGTAGTTCGGCCAGCGTGGCACCCAAAGATTGACCGGCGAGGTGTCCGGATGCCCAGAGATCGATCTGCAGGGCTCCAGGAGGCATGGAGATCGGCCCACGGGTGCCCAGAGTTCAATCTGCTGGGCGCCGCTCCCGGCCTTTGGGAGCCGTGCGGGTGCCCAGAGATGAATCCGTAGGATGCCCAAAGGCCTGGGGGCCCATAATTCAGCCTGCGGGTGCCTGGAGATTGACCTGCAGGGCGCCTGGAGGCACAAAGACCGACTCGCACAGCAGTGGGGCTCAGAGCTTGGCTGAACCGGCATGCAAGTGAGGAGGAGCGAGTGGAACCAGAGTGTGTCTTTGTCTCTGTCTCTCTCTGTCTCTCTGACTCTGTCTCTGTCTCTCTCTCTCTTTCTCTCTCCCTGTGTCATTCTGTCTCTTTCTGTCTTTCTTTGTTTCTCATTCTTTCTCTTTCTCTCACTCTGTTGCTCATTTTCTATCTCTTTCTCTCTCTCTCTCATTCTCCCTCTTTCTTTCATTCTCCCTCTTTCTCTCATTCTTCCTTTCTCTCATTCTCTCTTTCTCTCTCTTTCTCTCTTAATCTCTGTTTGTTATAATTTTTGTTATAATTAAATAAAGTTTTTAAATTTTGTTACATTAAATAGGTATTTTTTATATTAATAAAATGGAAGTTCTCTGACCATTATTTTACAAATGTATGTACCTTAAAAAAAACATATTGGTGGGCCTTGGGATTTTAAATTTCTGAATTTGGTGGTCCTTGAGGTCAAAAAGGTTGGCGACCACTGGTCTAAGAAATAGATCTGACTCAAGGTTTTTTAACTGGGTGGGGATTTGTATCTGATTCATTGAATTGGGTAGAGATTAACAACTCCCTGAGATACCAATTTTGTTTGCTGGGAGGAAAACATCCCTAGCTTCATCAAGCACAATTTTAACATGGGCCAGTTGGATCGTCTTGGTCATGGGCAGCCTTGCTACTTAACTGTTCTGGAGCATCTTCACCTGATCCTTCATGGTACCATTCATCAATCCAGTTGGTTTCTCTGTGTAATCTAGCACTATCCACAGATGCTTACTCACCAGTGTGTTTAAAGAGTTAAAAAATTCTGCCTGCTTTACTGACTTAATTTGGCATCCCATAGACCAAACCTTAGAAGATTACAGAGTGCAACTAGATTGGAAACAGAGCATTATATTAAATTTGCATAGCACCGAACACCAAATTAAAAAATAAGAAACGATAATATTCATACACAAGTGAAAGAATTCAGGGGAAAACCTGGAAACAGTTCTTGTGCAGCATCACTGAGGTCCTAACTCCTCCTGAGCAATCAATAAGTCAAACATTCTCCTACTCATCCTTGAATATAAATGTTCTCTGTGCTCTGTTGTTCCTTGTGATTGTGCCAAGAGGTCAGCAAAGGAAGAGGTTTGTGAAGCTAAGGCTGATTCATGCACATCCTCTGATTTACATGAGCCATGGTCACTCCCAAATTCTGTACCAGTGATAGGCTGGACTCCAGTGAATCAAATTCCGCTTGAAGGGACAGAAAAGTTCTGGTATATCAGGTATGATTTTTGTGATGACTTTTATCACAATGCAAATGAAGCTGGAGAGACATACATAAGTCAGTCCTGATACTTTAATACTTCAGCAGAACAAAATGCAAGATAATTTAAGGGCTGGTGCAGGGGGGGCTAAGAGTCCAGCAAGAAGAAAAGGGTCTCGGTGTGGGGAATTGAGCAAAAATCTTTGCCTGGAGGTTTAGACCAGTTTCTGTCACATGATGTTAGTGCAGAACTGGCCATGGTCTGGATCTGCATATTTGAAAAACAAAACCAAGCAATTCAGAAATTATTGTAAACAAATAATAAGAGCTGATAATGTAGGATTGTATCAAATGACACTTGAGACTCCACTGTTTTATTAATTACAGTAAAACCTTGGATTGCAAGCTTAATTAGTTCCAGAATCATGCTTATAATCAAAAGCACTTGTATATCAAAGCAGGCAAGCATTAACTACAACCCCACAGCAAGAGATTGTGTATATACTGTATGTACTATTTGTAATGCAAGATATTGCTTGTTTATCAAGTTAAAATTTATTTAAAATGTTGGTCTTGCAAAACGCGCTCAGACCAAGTTACTCTCAATCCAAGGTTTTACTGTATAACAATTTCTAACCTGCTTTTCTGGTTTGGATTCCCAAAGTAAAGATTCTGCATCTGACAGGAGCATACAAATCATGGAAAAATCCATTTCATTTTACTTCCTACTTTGCAAGACTGATTTCAATTGCAAGATTTAAGTAGCTTCTTTCAGATAGTTTTATTTTGTTTTGTTTGAAAAAAAATTCACATGAGGATCAATGTTGTTGACCAGTAAAAAGAACCATATTAACAAGCAATATCTAATCCGTATAATCCTTTTGTTTTTTTAAAAAAGCTATTAAATTCCATACTTATCCTCTCCCCAATATGTTCTGTTATATTTCTCTTGAAATCTCTGGCATTTGTCTTCTGTTTTATACTCTTGTTAGATGCTATCAAATTGTTCTGAAACAGTGAACATTGTTTTGATTCAAGTAGTTAAAGTAGGAAAGGAAAATATTTTTTTCTCTTTTGACTGTGTTCAAGACTTTCCACTGACCCAGCCTTGATTTTAGTTTGGAACAAGGAGAGCTGATGTTTCTTACATAAATTCTTAAAAATATTTTCCTCTTGGCATACACTTTATTATATTTTCCAAAGTAGGTCTTCCTGTCAGATATCAGTGACCTTACTTTAAAAACTCAAGAACAACATGCAGTCCTTTTAAAGTTATTTTCTAGGTGCAACTTTCAAATTTGACTTTGAAATTAATTACTAGTTTGGAAAAAAGTAGCTAACCTCTCCTGCTCTTAGAAGTATAAGTTCAGAGCCTCCATCAAGTCTTGGGATCAAAGTGCTGCATATAGGCTTACTGCCTCTGCAGTCATCTGCTGGAAGGACTTAAGTGATGTCATGCTTGTCATAACATTATTGTGCAAATTATGTAAATGATGCAAATGATGCAAATTATATCATCTTGTTATTTTTCACAATGATGTCATGTCACGTGGAATCCCAATGTGACTTCTACTGGATATCCTATACAGTAAAACCGCTTAGAGAGTGCTGTAATGCACTATTAAGCGGTATATAAGTCTAAATAATAAATAAATAATAATCCTTGGATCATGATCAGAATTAGAATTAATGTTGCCATGTGTATCAGGACATACAAGGAATTTATCTTAAGTGATAGTGCTCAAAAACTACATACATACACAAGAATACAATCAAGGTACATTCATAGTCAGTTTGAAAATATAAGCAAAATCATGATCATTTGTATATATAGGCATGTATAGCCATAATCAATAAGCATAAGCATAAGATACATTCATAGCCTTAAAGTACGAAACATTCATCATGTCTTGTTGTAAAGTGCAGACAAAAACCCGTTTATCTTGTCAGGACACCCTTCACACTAACACTGTCCTGTGAATCAGCTGTTTAGTAGGTTAATGACATGAGGGAAGAAACTGTCCTTATGTCTGGTTGTTTTGGTTTGCAATGTCCTGTAGATTTGTTGCTATCTCAAATGAGGCCAATCACTGTTGTATCATCTGCAAATTTTAGTATTTTGACAGAGGGGTAGTTTGAAGTGCAGTTGTTGGTGTATAAGGAGAAGAGAAGTGGAGAGAGCACACAGCCTTGAGCACCTGTGCTGATTTTACAGGTGTTTGATGTTATTTTTCCCAGCTTCACCTGCTGCTACCTGTCTGTTAGGAAGCTTATCCATTTGCAGGTGAGTCAGTTTGTTTATAAGAATATCTGGAATAATAGTATTGAATGCAGAACTGAAGTCCACAAAAAGGATTCTTGC
>JANHFO010007825.1:5959-17973 GCA_032468095.1 Pareas carinatus
AGGGAGGAGGGTTATAGGGGGAAGGGGAGAGGATGGGAGGGGAGGAGGGAGAAGGGGGGGTATAAAAAAGTATTTTTCTTTCTTTTTCTGTTTTTTTTTATACTTATAAAACTCTTTAATAAAAAAAAGACCACACACCTTTTATTACAGGAAGATTAATGTCCCCAGCTAAGCCAATTTTGAAGTTAGGATGGGAGAGAAAAAGAAGAAAGATGGTTTAGGAGAAAAAATAATAATAAAAGGCGGTTCTCTACTAGCTTTATTGTTTTCATAAGCAGAACCACAAAAAATACTTTTTTAAAAAGAAGTTCTAGTAAATTTAATGAAGTGTCCTTCCAAAGAATCATTTACCTTTTTGAGGACTAAACCTGTTTGCCTAGACTCTGTTTCCTGACCAAAATATGTCTTTGTAGATTTTGTGGAAGAACCAGTTGATCGCTTTTTAATCTATACACTAAATCTCTTGTTTTTATAAACATTTAATTGGGGAAAATGATATATTATCAGACAATATTTTTTAAACCAATGTACTTTCAAATAGGTTAATTTACAGTCCTCATTATCATTATTTTAGCCATTGTCTCTCCATTGCAGGATAAAAGCCTCTTCCGCATGTTTTCAACCCATATGATCCTGAGCTTTCTTTTGCCAATTGGGCCCATAATACTTGCTGATGTCATCAATCCATCTTGTTTTAGGTCTCTTCTGCGGATGCTTTTTATCAAGCAGAATCCACTCCATGACTGTTTGGTGCATCTGCCATCAGTTTTTCTTCCTATGTAACCCGTCCATTTCCATTGCAATTACTTTACTCTCTTGATGATATCATATACTTTCATTTGTTCTCTAATCCATATATATAATTTATAGTGAGCACCCAAAATCTGGGACCTATGACTGAGGGAATGAAATTTGTGAAAGTTGTGGTTGCTTCAATGCTGCTGGTCTACTGCTGTTTCAATGGTGCCAGGCTGTAGAACATGTTGCTCATTTTAAATGTTTTATAACAGTTTCCCAGCCATTTTCTCAGTCCCTCATTCTCTTCCTCATCCAGTAGCAGTTACCCAGAAAGAAACCCCTGTAAGACCTTTCCAGGCCATGTCACTCCCTGGTGCCTTCCTCTGATCTGTGTGGCATCTTTTTTGCACCCTGCCCCCTCACCTTCCCTCTTAATGGTACCACTTATGCATTCCCACATACCCTCTCCAACCTGGACCCCGCACCCAGTGCCTTCCCTGAGCTGTATAACATCTTTTTTGCTTATTCTGTTTCTCTATTTAGATAAATATCTCTGAAACAATGACCCAACAGGGAATGGATTGCTTAATTGATTTTAAAAGTGAGATATGTACAACCTAACAATGAAAGGTTATGAAATAAAAAACTATACATAATTTCTTGATTAAAATTTACTAAATGTGACAAAAGAAAAAAAACAAAAAAATTGTTAAAAAAGAAAAGAAATTATCTATATAAAACCCATTGGGGTCAATGTAATTCAATGTAATTCAATACTTCTTAATACATGGACCCATTGATCCTCCAAATTTGGATAGCTCAATTCTTTATTCCATAATTCATATTCATAACTAACATTTTAATTTTATTTTTTAAATGTCCTTGATGAAAATAAAATTTTACTTTCTCCATTTCTTAAGGACCCTAAAACTGCAACTCGCTCAGAAGCTGCTGAAGGATCTGGACTATTCTGTTCAGTTGCACATGGTGCCAAGCGAAGTTTGTGAATAAATCAGAATGCACCCTCTCAATGACTTTAAAACAGCCATTAAAATTAACTTATTTAAAATATCGATCCAATGGTTCACCCAGAGATTCCAGCAAAAAATGTTGTCTACTTTTTTCAAATTAGAGTTATTTCACAATGTTAATTTCTCATGTGATTCAGATTCAAAGCATAACTGCTTATCTATGTGCTTGGCAATTTGCCAAGATTTCAGAGGCGTTTTATGCTTAGCCTCCAAATGAGCTCAAAGAGGGAAAAATTCATAAAAAAATATCTTACCTACTATAGCAAAATAAAATTGAGATGAAATCAACACAAATATTTTGTAAATATTGTTAAAATTCAATGTTACATTTTTATGTTTCCTGTACACCACCCTGAGTCCTTCGGGAAAAGGATGGTATGTAAATCTAAATAAATAAAATGATTCCTAATAATAGTGGAAAACTTCCTTGTGTTTCTTTCCCTTGAATATTTTATAGTAATACTATTTTATGACACTTCTCATTCTGGAGCAAAGAGAATGATTCATCTGATATTGTGGCTGTTGTATTTGGGAAAGCTATGTGCTGACACTACACAAGAGCTGAGTGTAGCTGAGATTTCTGAAGGCAAATTTGCCTTAAGAATAATTTTCCTTGACTAAGGAAAGCCAGATGAGCCAGCTTTATGGAAGTCAAAGTAACACCCTTACGGCAACTCCCACACTGCAGAAAGTATAAATAGATACCTGTGTATATATTAGCATCTGCAGTCTATCTTTGCATCAAGCTGTGCATCTTTGACCTTATTATTTTTTCTGGCTCCTTGATCTTGCTTCTAAAATTCATTTGCTATGAGTTCTAGGTCCAAACAGACTATGATGTACACCAAGGGGAGAAGCTCCAGTAGTAGTTGTGGTGGAATAAGGGTAGTTTCAGGAATCTCTGGGAGAGGTGCCTCCTCTGTTGTAAGTAGTGTTGGAGGTGGTGTGTCTGGGAGGACCTTTTCCAGTGCAGTCTCTTATGGAGGGGCAAGTTGCACTGATGGAGGCTTTGGAGGAAACATGTTAGGGAGCTATGTGTATGGTCCTGGGGGCAGTTTCCACTTTGGGCAAATTGGTGGTGGCTTTGGCATTTGCAATGAAACCCCCTTGATCTCCTGTGATGAGAAGATGACCATGCAGAACCTTAATGACCGCCTGGCCAGTTACTTGGAGAAAGTACGACGCCTTGAGGAGGAGAACACTGAACTTGAAACCAGAATTAGGCAGTGGTATGACCGTCAAGGCCCACCATCCGAGCTAAAGGATTACAGCTCTTACTATCAACAAATTGAAGAGCTAAAGAATCAGGTATGAAAATTGTTCCTCTACAATGTACATCTACATTAATAATCATTCTGACTTGATGCTTTGGAATTTAATATAGAATTTAATATGTTAGATTAATATAGAATTTAATACGTTAGGTTAACTAATTTAATATAGAATTTAATATGTTAGGTTAACTAGGAGTAGAATGGCTATTTGAGGAAGGGAATGGTCAGAGTTAATATTAGGGTTGAGAAATACTATTTGAGAAATGTTTCTTGCCCAAAGCTAGAGAGCTTAACCCATCAAGGATTTTATGAATGAAGAAAATCATGGCTGAGAGAAGGAAAGAATGAAATAAGTCCAGTGCATTCTTTCTGGATAGGGAACACACTGAGACTGGAAAGTAAGAATAAAGGCTAAATTTCAAATTGTGGCAACTAAGAACATGCATGTAGCAAAGTTCAAATAACATTATTCTTTCCCTATTGCAGATTGTTTGTGCCAGTGTGGATAATAGTAAGCTTATTCTGGATATTGATAATAACCGTATGACTGCTGATGACTTCAGGTTGAAGTAAGTCCCACTTGAATCACATAACAATCATTGCAAAAATTATAAAAGACCACACAGCTTCAATCTGTGCACATGTTGCTTCACAATTATTCTAGGTTTTTGAAAAAATTCGATGTATATAAAGACCAATACCAGCTAAAGAACTGACAGCTGTGATTTCACTTTATTGTGTATATAATAATTTATTAAACTTGCTTGACACACGACTCTCAGCAATTGTGGGTGATTCACAACAGTCCAACAAAGAAAATACCAATAAATATAAAAAACAAAGATTAAAGTATGAAACAAGTGCTTTTTGAAATTTCCTTTTTGATAATGGGATAACTGTCAAATAGTTCGCAAATGAACACCCCACTCCAGAATCATGCAATGAAGCAAAAGAGAGAATCCTTTGCATGCAAATCTACTCCAGAAGTATAGATTTTGCTAATGCTTATCCCCTCTTCCTTAACTATGACATAGGTATGAAACCGAGTTGGCTCTTGGTCAAAATGTGGAAGCTGATATCAATGGATTGCGCCAGGTCCTGGATCAACTGACTCTTTGTAGATCTGATTTGGAGGCACAACTTGAATCCCTCCGTG
Source organism: Pareas carinatus (assembly GCA_032468095.1). NCBI lineage: Eukaryota > Metazoa > Chordata > Lepidosauria > Squamata > Pareidae > Pareas > Pareas carinatus. The sequence continues at coordinate 10,159 of JANHFO010007825.1, forward strand.
AAGAGCTGTGCTGTATCAAGAAGAACCATGAAGAGGTGAGTTTTCCTTCTCCTTGTTGCCCATGTTGCTATCCCTACATTCTAACTGAGCATCCACATCTTTTTGAACTTCATTTGCAGGAAATTAAAAGTCTGAAGAGCCAGGCTTGTGGTGATGTTAGTGTGGAAGTTAATTCTTCCCCAGGTCCAGATCTGAAGAAGGTTCTGGAAGAAATGAGATGTCAGTATGAAACCATGATTGAGAACAACTGTAAAGAAGTTGAGCAGTGGTATGAAGGCAAGGTATGTTGTTCCAAAATACAGTAAAATAGAGTTCACGTAGTTATGTTTATACTGTAACAGCTGACAACCTGAGTGATTGCTTATGCATTTCTGGAGGAAAAGCACCACTTAAGGAAGGAGACTGATTTCCATAACATTTACACGTCCTATTTTCAGTGTAACCAGTGCACATTGAAGTAATGATGTATATCCATCAGGGGAAAATTGGACCAAGTAAGCTATGTGCTGTCAGGACTTGACTGTTGAGGGGCAACTTCAAGACTATTTGCCCCCACTTCTAGATTTGAATCAAACATCTCTTCATACAGCATATTATAAGTAGGATATATGCTTTCCTTATTATTAAGAGGACAGTTTTGAGCTAAAATCTGGCCCTTTAGGATAACAGTTTCTCAGCCCTTTCTCCTATTTATATTGTGAAGTGGTTTATAGAGGCAATGAGAGAGAATATGCAAGATAAACCTATTTCACTCATCTTGGGAGACTGCACTAGTTTGGTCTGTCACCACTCTTCCATTTAGAAGTCCACAGTTGTTTTGGCTAATGATTATACTTCATTATACTTATAAAAATATTTTTGGCTTCCAGAGACTGCAGAGGGCATGGCAATGATGTGGTCATCCCATTAGTAGTAGTCAACATTTTGAGCTGTTTGGGAAATAGCATTTGTAGAATATTTTTAGCTACTTTTAGAAAACACCAGTTATGTATTAGGCCTACCAGAGGCTAAATGAATCTATCCTCATATCTGGACACTCATCTAGAATGATAAAAGTCAGACCAGAATACCATCCCTACCTTTGGTGGTGACTTTCATGTTTAGAAATGACAGATCCAAGCTGGAAATGAAACAAAAATGTAATACATGGTGATCATGGTAATAGAAGACTGACCATGTATAGAAAGATCTTCTGCTATGGGTAGAGTAATTCTTCAAAATGCTCCTCATGTAATTAGGAGCTATAGCTGTAGTGGCGCAGTGGCTAGAGTGCAGTACTGCATTCTACTTCTGTTAACAGTCGGCTGACAGTAAGTTCAGCAGTTCAAGTCTCACTAGCTCAAGGTTGACTCAGCCTTCCATCCTTCCAAGGTCAGTCAAATGAGGACCCAGATTGTTGGGGCAATATGCTGATTTCTGTAAATCACTTAGAGAGGGATATAAAGCACTGCGAAGCAGTATATAAGTCTAACTGCTATTGCTAGTAATGAGATCATGAATATAAATAAATGTATTTATTCAGGGTTATTTGTGAGCTACTGATTCTAATGACCTCAAAGATATATGAAAATCCTCCATTTAATTTTCTACTTGCCAGTTTGGCACAATGGTTAAGGTTCTGTATTCAAAACTGAAAGTCTATACATTCCAGTCTCTTCTTAGACATGAAAGCTTTCTGGGTGATTTGAGCCAGTTATTCTTTGTCAGCTCAATTCATCTCACATGATTGTTGTGGTTGGGGAAATAGGTAATGAGAGCATACATAATATACATAATATATGCTGCCATGAGTTGTACAAAATAAAGATGAAGTATCATCACCATCACTATCACTCTCGTATCATCTTATTGTCCTTACTATGAATATGTAAACCTATTTTAATAATTAAAACCTATAATTCCTCAGTATACTTTAACAAATAAGACAGCACTTAGAGCATGTCCTTATTCTTTTCCTTAAAAATATTTCCCCTAACCAATTCTTCCAAGTATTTTTAATACTCATCTTGATGTCAATAGTTTCCTTCATAAAGAAACAGCTTCTCAATTTTCCCATCTTATTTTTAATGCCTTTTCAGATGGAAGAAGTGAATCAGGAGGTCTGCATCAGTAGCAAAGAAGTTGAGGATTGCAACAACCAAGTTGTTGACCTCAAACGTCAGCTGCAAACTTTAGAAATAGATTTGCAGGCTCAGCTTTGCTTGGTAAGCATCTGTCTTATTTATACAATAAACTTTAGCTTCTGATCTGTCTCTTGCATGAACTACTTATTAGGCATGACAAATGTAATGTTCATACTGATAGAAAAGAGAAATTTTAAATATTTTGTCTACTGTAGCAAAGATTGCAACTCTAGAAAATTACTATTTTAGATAGACATGCAGATTTGTAGGGCCAGCCAACTCATGAGACAATTTTACATGATGATGACTATTCCTGGGCCAGCATTAACCAAGGGGATATTTGAAGACTTACTGTACAGCGTAGATGGAAGCAAAAAAAGGAGGCAGACCAAAAATTGGCAAACCTGCAACAAAAGGAATAGCAAAAATAACCGATGGAATGGGGAAGGAAAAGATTTTTTGCTACCATGTAAATTATTCACCATAACATTTGTATATATGTAATTACCAATGACTTTTATAAAGGGCATTTCCTCTCTTCACATATACAAAACTCAAACAATTGTTTGCAAAGTACCAGAGATTATTCTTTTCTTTGAAAAAATGTAGACTGTAGGATATATTCTTAAATTTTCTTAGTCTTGTTTTTCTATTGGTAACCTTCCCTTTTTAACTTCTTAAGAGGGAATCACTGCAAGACTCTCTGGGTGAGACTGAATGTCGCTACAATACCCACCTGGCTGAAATACAAAACCAGATCTCTTGTGTGGAACAACAGCTGGCAGAGTTGAGGGCAGAGATGGAGTGCCAGAATCGAGAATACAGAGAACTTCTAGATGTCAAGTGTCGCCTGGAACAGGAGATCCAGACGTACCGCTCCCTGTTAGAGGAAGGGCAACAAGACATTAGGTAGGTAAATCATTGCAATCTTAAATATTTTAGATTTTCTAATAATTCATCTTTCCTACTAGCCCCATAACTCTTAGGAGGCAGGGTTAGGTGTGCCATTACACTAAGGCAAGCAGTTGTCTTCAACAGTGAGCATAGGGTATAAACCATAATTTATTTATTTTTATTCTACTTACAGAGAGGTACATGTGAGATTTTATTCCTTATTTATTAGACCTATTTCTTGCCTTTAATTTTCATAAACTGTCTTTGAACAGGGGAGCCATTTGCTGCCTTGCAAGGCTAGATCTGATGAAATTTAGCAACCAACTTAACTTAAGTAACTTAAAGTGTGAAATGTACATTTGGCCATGGTCAGATTTTTAAAAGGTTAATATATGGATGCCTCAAACAAGATAGTTTTCTTTTAATTTTAGGAAATATAAAATCTCATAAACTGGCAGTTTTGAAAATCAGTACTGTAGGGTTAATTATCAAATACAAAAGATTCAGTTTTTTACTCTATTGGTTTCTCTAGAACAGAGTTTCCCAATCTTGACAGCTTTAAGGCAGGTGGACTTCAACTCCCAGAATTCCCCAGCCAGGGAAACCCTGCTCTTGAAGGTGGTGATTCTAGTTTATTAGATTGATTTGCCCTGCCAGTCTGTGGCCTTTAGTATCTGCCTCTACATATGCAGAACCCACAAAAGAAAACCCTAAAAATGCATAGGGCATGTTATCTTTATATTATAATGTCATTATATGATAACTAATAATTCATTTAAATGGAACTGTAAGACGTACACATCAGCAACTTCAGAATATGCTTGAGTTCTGTATTCTTGAATAATTTGGAGAAACACAGTCTCATAGGGCTGACAAATGTGCTGCCTGGCCTTCCTGGGCGAAAGAATGCAGGATGAGGTAAACATTTGGTCTATATTGACAGATTTCTTTTGTTCATATAAATTCACCCAAGGAATTCTCTGTTCTCATTCGTCTCCTACTCTGCAATCATATACCATAAAAATAGCACAAATAATTTTATTTAATACTATTCATATATATTTAATAATTCTTTTGTTCTCATTCAAGGATATTTCCTTCCTTTTTTTTTCAACAGTAGTCCGAGCAGCAGCCCTTCTGGAGGTGGACTCACCAAACATTCAGGAGGAGTTAGGGTCCTCTCTCATTCTTACGGTACCTCTAGTCCAAGCCAGTGCTCCTTGTCGGACCTGAAAGGTAAGGGGGAATAACAGTATCCCTATACTAAAGATGGAAACTAATCCTTAAATCAAATAAACATTTTACTCTGTATGCAAAATTGAAAAATAAACCTTTCTTGGAAAGGCAATATAGGCTATTTAAGCTTAGCCTTGGCCTATCTAGTTCTTCTGTTGTCCCTGTAGATTCTACAACATTCCTATTTTATTAATGTTTTTAGATTGATATTCAGACCTGTCCCTTTGACATACACACCCCCGCTGGACTATGGAGCCGTAGATTGACCACCGTGGATCTGTTCCTCTCTTTCTGATATTTATTAAGATTTTTCTGTCCCAACACACCTCAAATGTATCTGAACTTGTTCTGAGTGAACATGTAACAGATTTAGTAATGTGTATATACTCATTCCAGTTCCTTATTTTAGGGTGCATTTATACTTCCAAACTGAAAATCAATCAAATTAATAAATATGTCATCTAGCTTGTACCCCCTGCCATCTTTTGTTTCCTAGTTCAGGAAGGATCTTTTAATTACCTTCTCAACATCTTCCATGTTAAGAAGGCGGCCATATTTATTAATTTGAGATGTTTTCATTTCTGCCAACAGAGTTTTCTATTTTCTTTTCTTTCCTTCCTCTAGGATACAGCAGATGAATGAACAACAACATCTTCAACTAATAAAGGCTTTGCAACTCTATTCTATATTGCACACTGATTCATATCAGTTAGCAAAAGGGAAATCTTCCCTCTAGTTATTGTACACTGTTCATAGCAAATATTCATCAGTGGGCTGTCTTTTAACTAGCAGATTTACCCACTTTTCAAACTTACATTATGACCATTAACTTGTGCATTTTTCAATGTCTGTGGTGTTGCTCTTGGATATTCTGCTGAAAATGGGTTTTCAATAAAACTGTGCTTCTAGCAGATGCAAATCAAATCTATGCCTCCGTGTCATAAATAAGAAGTTCTATGTTTTGTCCTTTCTGAAACAGATTCCTATATAATTATTAAAATGGCAAAATGAGATCAGTGAAAGTTATCTAAACACTAGAATATATTTGCTATTTATTCCTTCTAGAAGAAAGATAAAACCAAGGCATCAATATTGGATAGGTTGTCATTAGGTGCTTGTGGGCAGCTTTTAGGGAATCAAATATATATTCCAGGAGGGCTCGGTGTCAATATTTTTAATTTGGGGCAGCTTTCAACATTTTTTTAAAAATCCACCATGTAATAAAAACCTTTAAAAGTTTCACACTCCACTCAACATGTCACTTAATCAACTCCTTCATTTGCGGTTCCCAGGCCTACTAACAAAGCCATGTTTTTAAGGTCTTTTGGGAAGGCAGTGATCAACCATATCTTGGGATGAGGGGAATGATGTTCTATAAAGAAGAGACCATCATTGAGAAAACCCTTTTTTGTGGTTCCACCAGATGTACCGGTACATCCATAATAGATGAGTCTCATAACATGCACTGCCTTCCTGTCCTGGTATCCCGGTAGATGTAATAGGAGAGAGAAGATCCTTGGTCTGGTTTTCTTATAAAACATACTACTTCTACTTGGATTTTTGTGGTTAGGGCTGACATGTTCCCAATTTTAGATTTCCCACACAGAGCATATATTGGATGCATTATGGAAAATTTAACTAGAGATTCACATGAAGGTTGTGTGTAAAGTCCCCAAGACTACAGAGGTAGACAATTCAAGATTACCATATCCCATGTAGCCCTTAATTTACTTTCAAGATCTCTCTGCAAGGAGAGATCTTGAAAGTATCTGCAGCCTGCTGTTTAGAATGGGAAGCAAGTTCCAAAGGCTTAAAAGAAAAAAGAGAGAAAAAGTAATGCCAGAGAATGGCATTACTGTTTTCCCCAAAGGAAAAGTATCCAGTCTTTTGATCTGTGGTTTCCACCATAACACAATTAGAACCTCTCATATTTAATTAATTAATTTAATTTAATAATTTAATTTATATACCGCCCTTTTCCGTACAACTTTCAAGATATATTCACTTCCGGATTTGGTCCCACACCTAACTTGTCAACAATGAGTTCTCTCATGAAAACATCAATGGAAAAAGGTTACCTGCTTTCTGTTAAAAAGCCCAGGTGACTCCAGCTTCTTTATAGGTCATTTTGAGGGAATGTCTTTCTATATTTCGGTAACATTTTCTTATTCTAATAATTAGAACTGTAAGATGCTTTTGTTACTTTGTTTTAAAAATACCAACACTGCTTTGTTACATGGATCAATTTCCTTTTTAAAACATTATTCTAGCTAAGTAAACGGCATGACATCAGAAAGTCATGCAAGACATTCAAGACCTGTTTGCTCTTGTTACAGAATACAACATGTAGAATAACAGATATAAGTTACAGGAAGTTAGATTATTTTTAAATGTTAGAGAAATGATCTCCCTAACAATAATTTTGACTGTGAAATCAGTTACTCAGAGAGAGAGGCAATCTTTTCTTTATTGGATATGTTAAAATAGGCTAGACGGCTATTTGTTTGGGTTACTTTAATTGAGATTCCTGTACTGGTCAGCGGTGTTTAGACTCAATCATGACCTAAATGTCCTTATTCAACTCAATGATTCTATCATTTTTTTTCAAGTGAGGAGACTTTAATTGTTCTTATTATGGAATAATTATTGACCAATGGTGATCCAGTTTTTTACTGCACCTACCGTGTTTCCTCAAAAATAAGACACTGTCTTATATTAATTTTTGCTCCCAAAGGAGCCCTAGGTCTTATTTTCCGGGAAACATGGTAGATCGTCCATCCCCTCCCCCGAAAAACACCTGACTCTCCCCTCCCTGCTATGCCCGGGCGCTCCTTACCTCATGCAGAATAACTTCATGCAGGAGAGCAGCGAGGCACGCGTGGCTGGGCTGCTTCCAGGGCTGCGAATTCTCTGCGCAAGCACTCCCAAAGCACTTTACAGCTGATTGAAAGAGTGGGAATTTGGGACCTTGCAGGTTTCAGCCAGCCGATCTCTCTGCAGCCCCGACTGTCACTGGTCTTAACCTGTGATATGTCCTTGTTTGGCGTGGAGGCCATCTTAAGCCATAGACTCCTCCATGGGATTATAATAATAATAATAAATTTTATTTATATCTCACCCTTCTCTCGAAGGACTCAAGGTGGTTTACAGGCAGTATTAAAAATGAACAAATACAACTACATATTAAAACAATTAAATAGGCCTGATTAGATTAAAAGGGGGAAGCAATTAAAACCATTTTCCAATCGAATTTAAAATTAAACACAGGAGGACAAGGACGCGGCTATCCCAAGCCAGCCTGTTGGAACAAATAGGCCTTTAGGGCATGGCGGATGGTTTGAAGATCAACAATCACTCGTATAGCATGGGGGAGATCATTCCAGAGGGTGGGTGCTGCCACAGAGAAGGTTCTCCCCCTGGGGGCTGCCAGCCGGCATTGTTTGACTGGTGGCACCCTGAGGAGGCCCACTCTGTGGGAGCGTGTGGGTTGGCGGAAGGTATCAATGGGTAGAATGCGGTCCTGCAAGTAACTGGGCCCTATGCCATGGAGTGCTTTAAAGGT
>JANHFO010007826.1:0-11222 GCA_032468095.1 Pareas carinatus
ATGCCATCTCCAGTCCAGGCACTTCCAACACACACAACCTGAGCCACGGCAACGCGTGGCCGGGTCAGCTAGTTTTCATATATACCCTCAACTTAAAAAGTTGCTGGTTCTTGATGAGTGCCTACTTCCAATTCAATATCCTTGAGAGATTTCGCTATTTGCCTTATTGCACAATGAGGATTATACTTACTCCTGCATTCAGCCAGCTAAGGTGGAACACAGTAATAAATCTAAGATAACCTTATCATTAGCAAATTACCGGGGAGCCGCAGTGAAAGGTTTGGTAAAAAAATTGAAATTTATATAACGCCTAGCTATTTACATATTTTTTCACTAAAAATCTCTTTAAGAAATACTGTTACTATTAATCCAGTCTAGGTTAGGAGAAGTGAATAAAACTTCCATCAAAGGCTAATTCAGAAATTCATTTATTTAGAACTACAGTAATAAAAGGAGCAGCACAGTGTTATCACCTCAATCCTGACACTAGAGGATTTAAATATTTTTTTTTTCAGTCCAACGGACTGCAAATATTTATATCCCACAGGACAAGGTGGTTTTAATTTTATAGTACATATTCAGGCTAATTCATATAAAAAACACACAAGAATAAATGTAATAAAATAAAACCATCAACTTATTTCTTAACGTCATTTGCTGCCAAATGCAAATTAGGAATTAATATACAAGCAGAAGTAACTTTCAAAAATCCATACAAAAAGATGCAAGTTGTCTTGTATATTCTATTTTTGCTAGATTGCTTTGAGTATTTTTAATATATTGCAAAATTCAGCCATGTTTAACTGCATTCCAAAAGGATCGTTCAGTTTCCAAAGTGCTACAAAGTGGACAATGCCCAAGAGCAGCATATAAGCTAAAGCCCCAAATAGCAGAGTGTGGGCATTACTGGAGCCAACAGGTCTGTAGACATACCGGAAGTACAAGGATTTTTCTCTGCAAAAAGATGTCATGAGCATCTGGAGTTGTGGGGCCATTAGCACCTTCAACAATAATCTGTGAGGCACGAAAAGATAAAAGAATAAACCAGAATTATCATAGCTAAAACAACAACTCAAGTTAGTTATATGTGATATGAAGTACATCTTTATGTTATCTAAATCTCCTTCCAATTAGTTTCCCATGTCTCCCTGTCTATTTTTTTCTAGATCATGAGTGACTTTGCACATTTTGATATCTTTCTTCGTTTGCTTTTTTTTAAAGCTACAATGTCTGTAACATTAAAGGAGAATATCTGTAGCTCGGGGTTAAAATGAGAGACCCCCCCTCATGTCTGTAACATTCGGATTTTCTTTCATAATGCAAGTGCTTGACTCTCTCATAACTATGAGTTACCTCATGCGTTTTTACGAGAGTTAAAGACAATCCTCATCTTATGACCGGTTACTTAGCAACTGTTCAAGTTACAACAGAGCCTCCCAAAAGCTATTTATGATCCAGTTTCAAAGTTACTGCCAAAGCAGCATCCCTGCAATCATTCGCCTTTACAATTAACTGCAGGGATGCTGCAGCACCCCACCTCACCTATCTCCCCCTCATTCCTCCCCAACTGATAACCCCACAGGCTTTGGGCCTATTTCCCATCCCACCAGCCACATACCATCTTCCATACCACCAAGCACTTACCTTTGGAAGATATCTGGAGGAACGGACATCCATTGTAAGGGAAGGGGAGGGTAGGTCACCCCACCTCTCAGCGTCCCTGGCCACGTGGCTCCATCCTGGAAGTGAGTGCCAACTGAACCATCCCTATCAACGGCTTTCCTTACTGCAGCAGTGCTCGCCCCAAACTTTGCCCATCCCCATTGCCAGGGTTGGGTTGAGCCCCACACACCAGCCCCAGTCGGGGCACCGATCCTACCAGTGTGCAGTTGCTAGGGATTTTGGCCTATTGTCCAAGGGGCTATCAATTAAAGAAAAAGAAAAAGAAAAATATCCATTGGGAATCCACAGGGTGGTGGGGAAGGGTTTTAAAGGAGGATAGGAGGGAGTCACACATGTGCACACACACACCTCAAACATTGCTAGAAGAAGGAAAGAGAATTCCAAGCTTCTTTTTTGTAATGTTTGAGACTCCTCTGTGTCTTTGTGCATGCTCAAAAAAAGTCTCCTTCCTCTCCTCCCAATGCTTTAAAGCAGAGTTCCCTAACCTCTCCAGCTTTGCAGACCAGCATGGGGGGAGAGGGAATGGTTCCGTGCCAGTGGCCGGCAAGCATGCATGCGCAACTCCATGTGCACAAGCAGCACGCATGTGTGCCCATCGCCATGCAAATGGAGTGCGTGTGCACACGCTCAGCCACTGCTCGTGCAAGTGAGGATGTGTGTGCACACGCTTGCCCACACATTTCTGTGGCCCAGTTGCAAATAGCTCATGGCCCACTAGTGGGCTGCAGCCCAGATGCTGGGGTCCCCTGCTTTAAAGATGGTGAATGTCAAGCGCAGGAAATCAGGAGTCAGGATAGAGCTCAAAAGCACTACGAGTTTATTCCATGCAACCTATACACAAGAATCTGATCTACTAATTGTCAAGGAAAATTGGTGCTAAATGAGAGTCAATGGACTTCAAAGGAGGCTGGACCTAGGTCTCTTGCAGGGGTGTAGTGACTCCAAATTGATGTGTTTGACCCCCGCCTTTGGGCTAGGCGGGTCATTTCCTACATCGAAGTGAGAGTTGTGCACATGCACTCGCACACACAAATATGTCTCATATACTGCAAGGAGAACTTGAAGTCTGGGCTGGTATGGCTGAGGCCTCCCATTCCAGATAGGTTATAGTTTCTTTTCCAGCCTCCCTTTGTTTGTGCTACACTGCAGCATCCTGTTCAACTCACACACAGCCTGCACTATGCTTCCCCTACCCTTGAAGCACCCCTGCACAAGGACTCCATTTACTTAATGCACCTGTATTATTGGTCAACGACCAATTCAATTGGTAATGTCAGTTTTGGGGTCATTGAGCGAAACAGGTTTCTTTAATCATCACCATTGCAAGGAAACATTCCCAAAAGAAGTTTCTCTCCACTCATTCTAGTGTTTGAAAGGAGGAAAGAAGAGTGGTACACAACACACAAATGCAGACCCAGTTTGGTCTACTTGTCAAGACACCAGATTAGAAAGCCAGTGTCTGTGCGTTCGAGCCCTGTCTTAGCTATGAATGCTGGCTGGTGACCTTGGACGGAATACAAATAAATAAATTTAATTCAGTATGACCGTGTCTCAAACATTGCGAGAAGAGAACTCACCTTCTTCCTACTTGCAATATTTGAGATGTTTGTGGCGGTAAATCAAAGGCTACCTACATATCTTTTTCAAATTGCAGCAACCATAAGAATACATAGTGTCCTTATGCAGACAGCAAATATTTTCATGAGAGCAATTAAATGTCCTTGGTTTTATTTTTAGACATTTTCTTACTGATCCATAACAGGGAATTTACTATTTTTCATAGCCGCTGTACATTAAGTTCTCTTCTTCACTGAGCTATCAGGTAGGACCACAATGGAGGTAGTTTTGGACTTACAACACTTCATTTAGTGACCATTCAAAGGTACAGTGGCACTGAAAAAAGTGACTTATGGCCATTTGTCACACTTACAACCACTGCATCCCCATGGACACATGATCAAAATTCAGACGCTTGGCAACTGACTCATATTTATGACGGTTGCAGTATCCTGGGGTCACATGATCACCTTTTGCAACCATCTGACAAGCAAAGTCAATGAGGGTATCAGGGTCACTTAACAACCTTGCTAATAATTTAATAATTGCAGTGATTCGTTTAACAACTATGGCAAGAAAGGTCATAAAATGGGGCAAAACTCACTTAACAAACGTTTCGTTAGCAGCAGAAATTTTGGGCTCAACTGTGGTGGTAAGTTGAGGACTACCTGTACATTTTTTAACCATTCAATAAACCAAGCCTCAGGTATTTTTCTTACTAGAAACAAGACTGTTGTTTATGAGGTAAAAACCAATTTCTCTAAACCATACCTTTGCTCGGACACGATAAGCGTTTGCTTTTGTGAGCTGTTTCTCAATAGCAGCTGGAATAAGGATGTCACAAGGTACCTCAAGGGCACTGCCCTCAAGTTTTTTAGCCTTTGGAAAACCAACAATGGTGTCATGTTCCTGGAATAAAAGACTCCAGTTAGTCAAGGCAAGAGAGAAAAGACAGGGATATATTTTTCTACATTATTTAGTGGTCCATCTGTGCCTGAAACAGGCTACTAGGGTCTATCTGCATTGGGTTATTTTTAGACAAAAAAATCACCAGTACCTCTATGTTTTCAACATACTTGTTTGTAGTGGTATAGTTCACTGGAATCAATTCCATTGGTGTTATAGATGGCACCATCGACTTCTTCAACGCATATACAGCATGCTCCATATCGCTGCAGGTATCGCATTGAGTGAAAACCCACATTACCAAATCCCTGCGAAGGCAAAATTGAAAAACATGGAGCAAATTTTAAGTCAGCAAGAAAACACACATACCGTATCTTGACTATGAAAGAACTGCTTCCGCTGTGAATGTTCCCTTGCCAGCTGGATAACTCAGACATTCCCAAAATATATGGTCTCATACATATTGTAAACATCTCCAATCTATATCTTCATAGATAGATAGATGCTCTCCACTCCCACTTTTTAATAGTCAGTGAGATTTATTCATCTCTCCTTATCTCAGGCTTAAGTTGAAATTTGAAAGCACAATTTTATAGGTAATGCAAATGACCTAACGGTAACATCTGTTCCAAAGGCGATATGTTCTCTAGAGAAATTATTAGTTTTTCCTTATTGTACGAGATTTAATTTCTTCTTATGTCTCTTTATGGTTTTTGCGTTTGTTGTGTGTTTAACACCCTTGTAGTATTTTCCTATGAAAGATACATCTAAGCTACTCTTTATAATTTAATATTTTCAGTTCTAGTTCACTCATCACTAAATATTTTCCATATGAATACTTAAGATTAACAATGAATGTTTAGCTTTCCTCTTTTCCTTTCAAAAATATACATTAACATTTATTTACCACCTTTGAGACTGACCTATCTCCAAAAGAAGGAGGGCCCTAGTCATACATTTAATGCTACAAGTTCTGGAGGCGGACCCTACTGAATTTCTTTCATTGTTACTCAACTTCTTGTTCTTTTGCTTCCCCATAAGGCACACTGACAGTGGGATCTGATACAACAGTATTGGGGTTTGTAGAAAGAATACCAGGCAAAGATATAACTCTGGAAGATAGGTATCAACAGCAGTAACCACCAAGCAGCTACACTACGAGAGAAAGGCAGAATCAGGGGGTGTTTATGAGGGTTTCTGGGAAAGGAAATTCAAGACCTCAAATCTTTCATTCTACAAATATAGCCTTGGTGATAGAGCTGCTTATTAGACGTTTAAAAGTTGATTGTACTATTATGTATTAGACATTTATCCAGAAAGAATTAGACAAGCTGAAGAATAATTACATCTTTAACCAAAATCAGCAGTTTAAGAATGTGCTTTATTTTTTCTCCTGCTTTCTAGCCTGATGCCTTAATCACTACACCAAACTGGCTCCTTGCTTATATACGTGCCTTCGAGTCAGCACTTTGAAGACTGCCTAGATGAATCTCTGCAGTTTTCTTGGCAAGATTTCAGAAAAAAACTGCTTGTCAGGCATTTAATAATTGATTACCTATCAAGATAAATGCATTAGACATTTATCCAGGCAGAATTAGTCAAGTTGAAGGATAACTACATCTTTAACAATCATGACAAGTTTAAAAATATGTTTTATTTTTTTCATTTTATTTTGCAATATGTTTCCATTAGTCTATTTAGCTTTCAATTAAAATGTTGTTTTACTGAAGCTGGGTACTACATGTTCTGTAGTTAACAAACCACAGCTCAATGTACTGGTCCACGTGACATCATTTCCTCATGTAAACTTGCAGAAAAAAAGTTAACTTGGTCTTCAATTAACTCCAACCCAATCATGCCCTGTCAGCATGAATCCCAATCCTCCGTCCTCATTATACTGGCTTTATCTCAGTTCTGGTTTTTGACCAAGTATCTGTACTGGCACAAAAATATTTTCCCCGTTTTCCAACTTCATATACCCCAAGGTGAATAAAATCTGGAATGCTATGTCATTCATTTTGGAACCAATTGTACATGTGATTAGAAGTATGTTTGGAAAATATTTCCTCTCTAGTTACTAGCCAATCTCCTTTTCCATTATTTCTCTCCATTGGGCGATAAATTTGAGACAACCATGACCTGGATGACTAAGAATCTCTACAGACATTCCTCAATCAGACATTTTCCATTTTACCTGTTACCTCCCCATGCCCTTTCATTTTTAACCCCAATTTCTCTCCAGGTTAAATAAAAGTAAAGCTCACCTCTATTTCAATTAGGGAACAGTAAGAGGCATTTTTCACTATTTCTAGAACACATCCTTATCTTAAGGTGCAGCAGTCATGTTTTTCCTCAATAATTGACCCTAAAGCGAGAGAAAGTGCTTATTTCCCATTTTCCCCAACTTCTACAGAAGTAATAGAGCTCAGCAACTATCAAACGCAGCTAACTCTGCCACCATGGCAGTCTGCCTTCTCTTCTTTGATTTTCCCTTTATGTGTCTCTATTTCATATTATTCTAGTTTGAGACATACCAAGTATGTAAAATGGAAAGAACAGAAAACCACTTCAAAAAAGATAACGAGTTTTAAAATGAGATTCATCTTATGTCTTCTATAGTGCCTTGATTGGTAGATGTCTTTCCTGCTTACTTGTGATATATCACAGGTAGAGGGTGACACAGTCAGAGAGGAAAACCTATAATCCTGTCTATAAACTAGTACCATGTTCAGAAATCAAGAAAAATGATTGAAAAGACAAAATAGGACAGGAACTGGAAATAAGGTGCAGTTATTTTTTTACTGCATTATTTTGGGTTGGCTCAAGGATAGATGGGTGATCCTTTAATTCAGCAGTAGAGAGAAACTCTGAGAAATAAAAGCAAAGCTGATAGGCATAAGCAAAGTTTGTTCGCTCTTCAGAGGACCTGGAGTAGCAAACCACAAAGACAAGATAAAAATCTAAACAATAAATAATAAATAAAATATATAAACTGTTGCTTCTTTATACTATTGCAATATATAGGATTGTGGTAGAGGGCTTCTACTAGTTAAAGAAAGTCTTTAATTCCAGTTGCTGAATTGATTATTTAAAGAAAATCTGTTTTTCCATTGTCACAAAATAAGGCCATTGTCTTTTTTCCCTATGTCATCTGTAGAGGAAGGATATATGCTTAGATCAGTTGCGACATTTAGCGTCTTAATGAACTTTCCATTCATTAAAGCATTCATTGTTCAATGAAGTTAAAAAAGTCCATAGTAAAGAGAAAAATACAAGGATGACAGTCATTATAGAACTTTCCAATAAGATATCAACAACTAAATCACATTATATGATCAATTTCAGTTTAGATTTAATCATCAAGAATGGAAAAAGAAAATTCAGATGGGAAATAACTCACAATAACTCAGATTTTCACTTTTAGCAACTGCTTGTATACTGTGCCCCTCCCTTATTTCTTTGACAATTGGAGAAGAATAACA
Organism: Pareas carinatus; assembly: GCA_032468095.1. Lineage (NCBI taxonomy): Eukaryota > Metazoa > Chordata > Lepidosauria > Squamata > Pareidae > Pareas > Pareas carinatus. The sequence continues at coordinate 7,629 of JANHFO010007826.1, forward strand.
ATTCACAAAGACTTCCAAAGGATTTGAGAGCTTTCCCTCCAAGTTTAATTTTTTTGATAAGTTAACTATAGTAAGTGAGGCATTTCTTGAAGGATTGATCTGCAAACTCAATACAATAGAGGTGACTTAGAGATAGCTACTTATACAAACTCTTCTTTGCTTGTCCAGTTTTTCAACCTAAGGCAAAAATTGCTTTGGAAGAATGATGTTTTTCTATTCTTTCCTAAGAGGTTGGCAAACTGCCAGTTTAGAAGAAATATATTAATAAGAGAATCATTCTGAGGGAGAACCAATACTCAAAAAAGGTACAACTCAAATAAAGCAATTGCTCCATTAAACATAAAATTTGGAAGATGTTCTATTTATTCTGCTCTAATATGAACCCACACTTATTTAGTACCTCAAAGTCACAGTACCTTGATGAAAAAGCTGGCCTACTATTTAGAAAATTCAAGTTAAAAGCAAAAGCCATTATGAAACTTGTGGAATATATTTTGATGATCTTCTTGCCTTTCAACCTAACCTACAGGGAGCATGAAGCAGGAGAGAAGGCAAGGAAACATTTAACTTCTTTGGAGAACAGGAAGGAGGGTAGTGTAAAAACCTTATTATACCACGCATTTTCATGGATCATGGCTTTCTTTTTCAGGGATATAGTATGGTCACCAAATGAAACAGACATTCTGAATACCCAGAATCTTCTTTTTCTTAAACAAGTGACGTCCAAAGTTCAAGTAATAAAAGGCAGCAACAGACAGATGATGTCACTGTTCATAATGCTAACACATTCCAAATCCACACTAATTAATCCAATCAGTGTAGGCTGTGATTGCTCTCTAGCTATCAATGATAAAAAGTATAACCAAATAAATGTAAAAATATACATGAGAAGAATTTTGCTTAATCTATACAATGTAGCTATCCTGATGGAATATCACATCAGTTTTCTAAGTGGTCTTGATGAGATCCCTAGTTGCCGGTCAGTAGCTGCATCATATTATGACTGAAATATCTGTAACCAACATAGTAGAAAAAAAAATTAACTTTTCAAGATGGGTTTTTCTGAGGCTTTAGCTGAAAACTATACAGGATGATAAATGGCACTGCTGTTTTTTCCCTCTTCCATAGTGAGTGATTCCGGATACCATTCAGACCTTTTAGTTCTACATTTTTAGATTAGTACTATAGTTTAAAGATTGCCTAATTTTATACTCTATAATAAAAAGATTGGAGTTAATATATTGAAGTTACCAACGAACTCAACTATTTTATAGTTTACATATATTATATAGTCGTAGTAAAAGAAAGGTAAGGAAAGCATGCAGATCAGAGCTTCAGCTTCTTTATTAGTAATGGCCATTTGAGGTGCCCATATTTTTTTCCCTGTAATGTAGTAAAGGGGGGTGGGGCAGGCAGAAGCCCCCAAACTTTCCCCCTAATTATCCCCCATGCTCCCTGTGCGTATGTGTTTCTGTTTTCTCCTCATGGTGTGGGCTAAATGTACATCATGAAATGTGAAGTAGTGTAGTCTACATAAGCTCCACTCTGAGTGACAAAACTGATCTGGAAAAGAAGAGGGGATTTAAAATGGAGGAGTCAGCAGGATTCCAAGCATTGTCTGACTGTTTCACATTGGAAAACATTGGAAGAATTTTTGCTTTTTTAAAAAAAATTTGCAATTCCTACACAGATTTGGACTATTTTTTATTTAATCTTTCTTTCGCTAATTTCTCCCATCATGCCAAATTTGGCCTCATTCTGTTGAAGCTTGTTACATTTCAGTGGATTGGAAAGAATAAAAAAGACCTGTTCCATAGTACAGCTTCTGGCTTAGAAATCTTAGAAGGCTTGATGACATTTTAAAAGCCAAATCTTGTAAACCTACAGAATGATATTACTTGTCTATCTCTACCTGAAGACTGAGATGCACTATGATAGGAGTTGAGCAAATTGCCAGAAATAAGTCCTAGTCAATAATATGGCCATATGGAAGCTTATAGCAGCTCAAAGCAGATGGTAACAATTTACTTCAACAAAAATTCAATAGAGATGTGAATACGTTCTATTCTGAATGGCTCCATGAACAGGTATTTTAATAGTCTATGCTCAAACTGAAATGTGTTTCAGTTATTGTGGTCCATATATAGAACAAACTGTGTAGACATTATTCTGCTGGAAGGTAGATGACAAGCAGGCAAAACATTAAAGGCATCAGCACTGCTGGCTGAAGAGAAAGAGCAAAGGCCAAAGCTGACATGCACTACCTTTCTCTCTCCAAAGAATTCCCAGGGCACTAGCCTGACTCTCCCTAATCCTCCCAGTGCTCTTGAAAATGTTCATAAATGACCTAGATGAGGGGATAGAATAGAGTTTCAGCAAATTTATAGATGTCACAAAGCTGAAGGAGGCTGCAAACATCTCAGGTGACAGCTTCAAGGTTCAAAAGGCTAATATTAAACTTGAACTCTGGACTCTATTTTTCCAAAACGCAGTTCAAGTATAAGAAATAAAGGGATGCATACTTACATAGAGAGAACCAGATTCACAGGTACAAAATAACAGGAGTCTAGTACCACTTTCTCCAACTAACAGATTTTATTAAAAGGCATAAGCTACTTGGAGCTGCAGGTACAGGCAACGTATCTTCTGCATTCTGTCCATCGTTCACCTCATCCTACATTAGTCTACCCACTCCATGCATCTAATGAAATCAGCTGCAACTCACAGCTTCTTAATAAATTTTGTTAGTTGGTAAAGATCCTGCCAGACTCCTGATTTTTTTGCCATCACATATTAACATGCCTTTCCTCTTACAAAGTACAAGATAAATGTTACATGGCTCAATTGTCATAATTGTGAGGCACAGTAGATTTAGCATGAGCCAGCAGCGTGCTGCAGTTGCCAAAAGAGCCAATGTAATCTTGGAATATACCAAGAGAGGTATAACACTGAGGGCAGAAAATAATTTGAGTATTTCTAGTTTATCCTTGAGAGGACAAACTGAACCTGAAATATGGAGAATACAAGAAAGATATTGAAGAAAAATACACAGAACAGTGGCTAAGATAATGAAAGGAAGGGAGGTTAAATTTAAGGTTAAAAACAAAAAGCTAATGGAAGACAAGACAGCAAGGAAATGGATGGATTTAGTCTTCATCGTTTGTATGGGAAGAACAGGAACAAATGGGTGGAAGTTTGACAAAGGACGATCCAAATAAGGATCTTTCTCAAAATCAGAAGGGTTTTCCTAGACATGAAATCTATTGAGGAGGAAAACAGTCTGCTTCTCAGAGTCATAATTGCTCTATCACTGGAGGTTTTCAAGCAAATTTTGGACAGCACTTGTCTAGGATGGTATGAGGGCAGGGGGTTGAATTAGAAGACCTCTAAGATCAATCCTTGTAAGTATTCTATTATTCTGTTCCCTCCCTCCCATCTGATGCTGTTAATGTCCAGTCCAACATATCCCATAGCCCACTTCCCCAAACACTTTCTCTTCTCTTTACTTTCTTCCCAATGTTAGGGGTATATGGGTTATGGTCCCTTTAAGCACCTAACTGGTTGGTTTACAAAATGGCTGACTAGCTGAGTCAT
>JANHFO010007826.1:33081-46380 GCA_032468095.1 Pareas carinatus
TTCTTATGCAAGGCCCCTAGTCCCTCAGGCACAATGGCCCAGACGCAAGCCACAAACGGCAGCGTCCAGAGCCGCCCATCCCCCCAGGATCCTCGGGCGCCCCAGCATTGGCCCCCCGGTCCTGAAATTTGGTCGGTAGCCCCTGGTGAGCCGCCCTCAAACGGCGGGCTCCCCAATCGGGTCGCCCGGCCCCTAAGGGCCCCCCAGGGAGCGGGTTTCAGACGTTGGAGGCAGAGCTAGCTCTCCCACGTCCTGTTGCCTCTAGGACCGGAAGTCGAATGTCATTTTGGTTTGTTGAAGGCCTACCAGTTCACTGTCCACTGATGTGCAGCCATCTTTGAAGCAGTTGTACCACTCCTTTATCTGTGAGATGCTCGTGGCATCGTCCCCTAAAGCCTGTTAGATCTTGTGAATAGTTTCCACTTGGGTATCGCCAAGCTTTTGGCAAAATTTGATGCAATATCGCTGCTCAAGTCATTCCGTCATTTCACAACAATTGACAATCCGATGGGCGCTCACTATACTTCCTCACTCATAGGCTGACTACCAGTGACTGACCCTTTCTGTGAGTGGAAAAAAATTCACGCAGACACATGAATGTCCCCTACACATTTCTACCAAAGGACGCCTCCTGTGCTTCATTTGTTTACATGGGAAAAATTAAGGTTCAGTATTTTTTGAACAGACCTTATATTTGGAAATTGAAAGAAGATACAGTCTGCAAAACCAGTATATACTTATACCCTGGTTCCTCCAAAATAAGACCTAACCAGAAAATAAATCTAGCATTATTTTTAGGATGCTCGTTATAAATGCTCTAACCTAAAAATAAGCCCCAGTTAATATCATCAGCCAGATGGACGCATTTAGTACTGTATTTTCCCCAAAATAAGACCTAACCGGAAAACAAATTCTAATGCATCTTTGGAGCAAAAATTAATGTAAGACCTGGTCTTATTTTCAGGGAAGCATGGTAGTAGCTCTCACTTGCCAATGGGCAATCTTCTCCGTTTTGCTATACTATGGCTTCTAGGGTAGTATTCAAAGACAGCTGTTATAGAGGACATTGCAATAGCCCTAGAAGTAACAAGAATGTAAGTTGCAGTCCTCAGAGCTTCCTACTACAGGAATGGTTGCAACTGGCTGCGCAAAGACCTAGCCATAATCTTGATCTGTCTATGCAGGTAGTCCTCGACTTATGATCACAATTGAGCTCAAAATTTCTGTTGTTAAGTGAGATATTTGTTAAGTGACTTTTTCCTCATTGTATGACCTTTTTGCCACAGTTGTTAAGTGAATCACTGCAGTTGATAAATTAGTAACTCATTAAGTGAATTTGGCTTCCCCATTGACTTTGCTTGTCGGAAGGTAGCAGAAGGTGATCACATGACTTTGACAAACAGCAGTGGTCATAAGTATGAAGCAGTTACCAAGCATTTGAATTTTGGGCACATGATGATCATGGGGATGCTGCCAAAGTCATAATGGTAAAAAACTGTGATAAGTCACTTTTTCAATGCCATTGTAACTTTGAACAATCAGTAAATGAACTGTTGTAAACCGACAACTTGTATATCAAAAGCTATATGTCTAGGGAAACCCACAGGGAAAACTTGCTCCTTCCAAGAATGCTATCTTATCCATCTTCTGGAACTTTTAGGAAGCCAGAATTCGACTTCAGCTTGTTATTTCTCATCCTAGATTCTAAGCATTGAGTTAATCACGTGTCTCCTGTTTATTTTACAGTAGAAGTATATAGCTGAATATCCTCAGTATATTGATGATACTTTATTTCAGGTTGACAGATGACTTCCCCCAGTGGCTAGTTACTAAAAAGCAAGGTTGAGAGAGACAAACCTTACAATGTCAAGAGAAGAGGCATCAAGCTCACTTCTCCTTTCCTACTATCATTAATTGTAACTGTTCACTCAGGAAAGAGCCAATCCTTAAAACTAACTTAAAAGAATGTCAATATTGACCATACTGAAGGACCCAGATGTCTAAAGCAAGGGTCCTCAACCCCTGGTCCGTGGACCGGCACCCATCTGTGGTATGCCAGCGATCAGGCCACAGAAACAAACCAGGCCCCATTCAAGGCAGCACATAAAACCACATCCCCTCCGGTCCGTGGAAAAATCTTTCTCCATGGAACCGGCTCCTAGTGCCCAAAAGGTTGGGGGCCACTGCTACAGTAGATCCTGGTCTCATGCAGAACATAGGAGAATTTCAAAAGGAACCAGTTTCTTTCTCTACAAAGCAGACCCAAAATAGCTTAGACCAAAATTAAAGCCGCATAGAATTAGCACAAAATGAAATAAAAGTAGAGCTAGATAAAACAGTGGATGAATGTTAAGCATGTGGCACAGCACTGTGAATTAAATTTAATTGCGGAAGGTGCAGAATGATGCCTTATACTGAGCCAATCTGCTTTGACTATTCTCTGCATTGTGGAAATTAGCTCATCTTGTTAAATTTGTATGCTGCTATCATACAAGGACTCTCAATAATCTAACAACTATCAACATCAGTTCATAAATCATAAAATAAAAAGCTGATTAATAGTAGTCCAAATTGCAATTTACAATCAAAGCAAAGCAGCATGATAAAACTGTACTGTATCAGCTACATTTTTTAGCATCTTTGGAAGAAAGAACATAAGCGAGTAGCCCAGAGCAAAGATTGCACTTACAAAGACTTTTCTTTAGACTGAGAACATTTTTACACAGCTCAATGGCTTTTCTTTACACTTGATTTTCACTGCTATGTTTGAATATTTGGGGTTGGAACCCCAACATTTGTGGGTGAATTAGAACAAGACATATGGACAAAATCTGTGTAACTGTTGCAACTGTGTGTGTGATCCTACGCATATGTCTTCAAACTATGGGGGTGTGTGGGGGCCATATGTTTCCCTACTTCTTTCAGGGTGTGTGAACGGAGAGAGCTTGGAGTGGAGTGGGGGGATGTAATTCTGCCTAAACTACAGCCTTCTTTGAGGGGAATGCGTTTCCAGGCAATCAGTAACATCTTACTCATCCCTTTCTCCTATTGTTATCCTGCCAATCTCACTTCTTTTCCCTAGAAAGGAGGATGGACCAGCTGCTAATATAGGCCCCATGCTGGTTCAGTGAGGAAAAACACCTTCAATTAAAGCTGCTTTGCCTCATACAATACTGAAGGGTAACACCTCAGTACAGAAAATGCAAGGGTTTTGTCTGGGTCAAAAACTATGCTTCAAGGAGAGATTATTTAACTTGAAAAAATGGAAAAGAAACAAATATAGAAGACTCCATGATCACAATCCCTTGGCTTCCAGGTATAGGGACTGATACTATAAAGCGATGGATATGTGGGATATTTGTCAGATGAACCAAGAGTTTCCAGAAAGACATTTATTTCTGAGTAAACAATGATGGAAAGACATTAAGTTAAATAGCATTATTGAACAGTACTATTTATTTGAGGAGCTTCTGATTAAATTTAATTCCCAGCTAGTTACTAAAAAGCAATGCTTCAACAGCAGTACCAAGGTAGGTTTGTTTGCCCTAGCCTAGATTGTATCAGTCTGTAGGCGAGGAAGTACATGATTAAATATTCTTTTCTCCCTCCCTCTCCCTCTCTCCCCCCCTCTCTCTGGAGAAAAAACAATCTAATTTCCATCTTCATTTTCCTTACTCTCAAGAATAATGCACACATTGCCTCATTTGGTATATGTCTGATTTGGTCTGCAGTGGCATAAATTGCTGGCATGAGTTTAGCTTGTTACTTCCTAATTTTGCCATTCAAGTGGTCAGTTGGGGATCAGTCACAAAAACCCAGAATGACCACTGTCCATAAAAGCATGAGCTTCCCCTGGATCAAGATTTGCTTTTAATGAATATATGCTTATATGGATCAAAATATTGGGATTGGAAGCTGCTCAGGTTTACCCAAACACTCATTCAAAATTAATTTTGAAATGGGGTCACTTTTATTTCTAGTCCTCATAATTTGTAGAAGGGTTAAAAAAGGATGATTTCTTATTTAGCAGTTTCTCCTGATGCCTTTATTCTTCGTTGCCACTAAATATACAATGGATATATTTTCCTGCAGGAATGATGAAGATGATGGTCTGAGAGCCCTGTCCGCCTCACACTCTTACCCCCATCTCTCATCTGATGCTATTTCCAATTCCAGGAGGTATGTGACAGTTTACTATTTCACCACCTTGTTGTGTAACACACAGTTGTCATGGTGACTGTAGGATCAAGGCAATTGTTGCTCCCTGATCCCAACTCAAATGAGTTTTGTTTAAACTCATAAAACTCTTTTTGAGTAGAGTTAAATGACCAGGAAGGAAACTGAAGAGCAATTAATTTGGAATGGTTTATCATACAATCATTACTCTAATTAGTAAGATGACAACCAGACGCTAATATGTTAACCTTCATTATCTGATTTCTTGTGCCGACTATTGGAAAACTAAATTTTTCCTTGTCACTGAAAACTGCATTCTTCCAACCCAATTGGTAAAGTTGAGCTAATTAGAAAGCAACACCGTTAAAGGAACTGATTACAAGCCAAATTCAAATAAGCACACAAATATACTTAGGTGGAGGCAGGATGTTTCTATGGAAATAAATATCAGCATGTACACACTGTAACTTTTGGAATGAGACATAAGGGTTGTCTCATTGCGTAAACCTGAGTTCTGAATTCAAACATTAGTTGTTTACGTTATATGCTATTAACATTCTAAATAGCAATGTTCACAAAAGGTGGTTTTGGGCCTATATTTGCCATCAAATATATAGTAATCCGATATATAATGTCCTAGCTTTATTCCATAGCATCTCATCTGCAGCAATAAAGAACAAAAACCAAAAGAACTGGAAGCTGAAGCCAGCTCTAGATTAAAGTATGTGCCAACCCATTGGCTAGATACCAATCTTTATTTTGAAACTCTTCCATGTAAAAATGTACTCCATGAAACTGAGATTTCAATTTTTGCTTTTCATCTGACAGTAGTCTGTGTTACACCTGTAGGTAAATGGGTTATCTCTAATGAGAATAACCTTTATAAAGTGCAATGTGAGGTCACGTCTATGTGCAGTATTCAATAAACAGTCATACATATACCCCGGCATCTCTCTTTTATTTTTTGGAAATATAGGGACAATACAAACTGTCTTAATGGATTCCAGCAGTCCTGTCTTGATGATCTAGTTCTAGTTTTTATCACATGACTTCTTTATATCTCCTATTTGTAGCAGATTTTCAAAGTTCCTGATTAGTGCAAGAAGGTAGACAATATTGAGCGAAAGGATTGTGCTAAATCATGAGTAGACAATCTGAGGTCCTTGAATTATAATGCAAAAGGGTATTACTTAAATATGATATCTCAAATGCTGGGCAATTTGTCCAATAATTGATAATTCAAGACTATTTGGCAAAGGTTCTAACAACAATTCCCCATAAGTCATCTCTGAAGGACAAAATCTTTGCATGAATTCTAGAGTATTTACTTTGAGTGCACTATTTTAAGTTCGGTCTAGGACTTCTCAAAGAATTTGTGAAAATTGACTCCAATAGCTATTGTGAGACATATTACAATTGGCCGACCCCCCCCCCCCCAATATCATAATGGTCTGACTTTGACATCTGTTAAGGGACATTTTGCAATGTATGATATTTATTGATCAGGACACTTCCTCTCCAGCCATAAGAATATTTTTAAGATGTCAGTTATAGTTATTAAATACAATTATAAAATGAAAGTGACATTTTATAATTTTATTTGATAGCTAGAATCCATCTTCAAGAAAACTTACATTTAGCAGAAGAGCCTAGGTTCTTAATATTTCCCTAATAAATATTAACATTAACAAACTCCTTTTATTTAATTCCTAATGAAGCAACTAGGCAAAATCTTAAATCTATATAGTTCCTATCAGCACCCTGAAAACCAATGTTTTCAGTCACTGGGAATTTATTTCTCCTAGAAATGAACATACAAGTACATCAGTGCTTTGCTTGTTGGATTGTAATAATTCATTCTACAGTGAAAAGAAAATGATCATGGCTAAATTGAATTTATCCTTAACAAGAGTCTTTATACTTGTGATTGATACAGTACTCTTGTTCACTGCATATATTGTTAGTATATGTACAACCTCCTTTTGGTTCTGATATTTAGCATCACAGAAACTTCTGCATGGAATTATAGGTATTTTTTTCATTCTCTATAAGGATCTGGTGATTGATCCTAATACTTTCTTGTTGAAGGAAATATCAATTTAATTAAAATGCATAGTTGTGATTTAAGGAGAACTAAGATGAAGGAGATTTTTTTAGGTAGTTTTAGGTAATTTAGTGTAGTCTTTGTTAGGTCACTATGACAAAACCATCTTCTTTGCTGCTGTTGCCAGTTCTAGCACCATAATGGCAGTGGTTGTAATCTTAAGACTCAGCCATCTTGTAGAAAGAGGTGGATTTTTGGCATCACTCTATGGCTTCGGATGCTGGCTATGGAAGTTACGGAAGGAAGGCGATGACTTTATTCTCTTGTTGCTAAGATCCATTCGTGAGTAGGGAGAAGAATTAAGAATTAGCAAGGTAAAGTCTCATACAATGTAAAAATAGTAAAAGAGATACACAATAGAGGAACAAGTAGCAAATTTCTCTCTTCCTTCTTTCTCTACTTCACCCCCATTGCTGGAAATAAATATGCTGCTTCCTTTTATTTATTTTTATTACAGAAATTGGACTGTGGAATAAAGACCATCCTTTGTTTGGAGGGATTTATGGAGAAGCTGGACAGCTATATATTAAGTGAGGTAGTGGTATTTTTTAGTGTTGACTTTCACTGAATAGGAAATTAGAATCCTGCTCAGGTGAAGATTTTTATTAGAGCTTACATCATGGTCATAGGGTCAGCAAAATTACATCATTTCTTTGCCTTTATTTTGTCTGCCCGTAGTCAGTCAGCAGTCCTCTTTAAGGTGACCCAGTCATAACTGAGAGGGTGTCCATCCTGTCCTCAAGAAACTATTGCTTGATCCAACAGTCCTGGCTAATTTCCATTTAGTTCTCCAATCTTCCCTTTCAAAGGAAAATGGTGGAGAGGACTGTCAAGCTTCAGCTTCAGAGGACCCTGGAAGGAGCAGATTATCTAAATCTGCTTCAGTCAAGTTTCAGACAGAGTTTGGTATCGACAACAATAGTTGTACTTGTTGATAATCTATAATGGAGCCAGAATGGAGATGGTGCATCTATCCTGGTGCTCCTTAATAGAACCACACAACAGAATAACAGAACAAGTGTTGGAAAAGACCTTGGAGGTCTTCTAGTCCACCTCCCTGGTCAAGCAGGAACGTTATACCATTTCAGGCAAATTCTTGATTGCTTAGCCAACATTGAACTGACTTTGGAGGTTGGAAGCAGAGGCACTGTTTTGGGATGAGTTTCCTTTCTCCAAGGCTGGTTTCAATTGGTGCTGATGTGGAGGGGAATGAGAGGCATTGTTCCTCTTCATTTGCATGTTTGCAAATTTTTCAAGCCCTGGTTCTCCCAGACCTTATATTAAGTTGATGGCTGAATCTCTCTTGTTTTCGACTCAATCATTTGTTTTCTTTTTCTTTGATATATGTGATTTTCTTTTTAATTTTTTTTACATATGAGGCACTGTGGCAGCTGCTGGTTTGATGGTGCTGGTATAAATCCACACTTTAGATATTCCACACTATATTATCTACATTTCTTCTTTGATTTTTCTGCTTCTGTCATTTCTGCTCTGTGTTCTGCTTTGTGTTCTTTTTCTTTGATATATGTGTTTTTCTTTTTAATTTTTTTATTTGTAAGCTGTAGAGTCAGGCAGCTTACAATTAAAATAAAAAATAGTTCTTTCACCTCTGTGATGTTAGAGGATAGTTGCCACAGGTACAAGAGTTTATGGGGTATTTCTGAGTGGTGACCAGAACAATCTGAAGAAAATGGAAGCTTTATGGATAAAGACTAACCTTATTCAATATCAGTTGAGAATAAGGAAACTTTCACTCCACAAGGCATTCTCATCCGGTCTGCCAGTATGCTCCCAACTGCTGCCTTGGAAGAGACAGATTCTTATGCAAATAACCAGTTGATTTGAAATGCAATTTTTAAATTGTCCAATTCTGGAATGAAGCTTTTGAAAACTGTATTGATGAGAGGGTGATGAATGCTGTCAAAGCCAATTTGCTTTGTGGGAGGTTATTTAGAGGAGTTGTAATCGGAGAGAAAATAGCTATCCTCCAATGGAACTATCTTTCAAAAATTCATCCTTGCGTTGAATTGGACCTTTAGGAGACGAACCACTAAGCGAAGGATATTTTTGATGAATTGTGTAATTGGTTTTGATGCATAATGGTAGAAAAGAATGTAGTTGAAGTCGGTTAACTATTATCTGTTCCTTGTCATAACAGTGTTGATTGGCGTGTGTATAGAAAGCTTTGGACTGAATGAGATGAAGTCCCATCACATATGTCCAGGGCAATTTCCTGGATTTATGGATGTTTGATTTCAGGAGTTGGGGGTCCTATAGGCCCATTTACTTGTTTTTAGTTGTTTGGAGCAAAATTTATTTGATGCGGCACCTTGATTATATCATGCATTCAGAAAATGTCACGCCACAAAAGATGTCACATTCAGGACAATCTGCTAGACAAATGTAAGTAAATGGTGCTTTGGAAGACATAGAAGCTTTTTCTTACTAATTTTTGTCTATTTAAAACTAGACAGATACGGTGTGCCATATTTAATGGTACCATGCACATAAAGAAAGTCATTGATTGGACTATCCTGCATTACGTTCAAGGATCAATGTCGGATCAATGGGTCTATGATTTGGTAGAAGGCAAAGTTAATGGTGAGGCTCAGTATTTTAGATTTAGAAGCCTAATTATTTAACAGGTTTATTTTGGTTATTGTTTTAATTAAATACTACTTCCCTTGAACTCTACGTGGCATCAGGAAGGGCATTCAGCCAGTAAATGCTGAGCTCCATCCAGTCATCCTGACTCTACCCCAAATTAAGGGATTGCAAGGTCTTAAAAAAGGGAATATTGTCTCTCTTGAAGGGCAGAATATCATGGTCTCAAAGACAGAACACTTAATGTTAAGTTCTGTCATTATATAAACTTTACGATTGTGGTCTTACAAACTTTCATATGAATAAGGAACTACGAATGGGGAATAAGTAACTGACTTCAGCCTTATCACAAGAGACAGATTTTGACTGGTCAGATTGGTAATAGCTAATTTGAGAGAGTGGTCGTTTTTTGAAAGCTAAAAATTGAACTCTATTAAGTGTAAGCACCATATTTGCTCACAAACGTATAGCAACATACATGTCTTTATACACAATATATCCCAAAAGCTGTGGCCTAGGCAGAGCAGAAAAATATCCAGCTTTGTGAAAACCGTTAAGCTGCTTTTTATGTGAGAGCTTCCGCTTTAATATTGGAGTGAACAAATTGGTGCTTCTTGTCACCTATAACCTACCTTGGCTTCTAAAGCATTAGGGTAGTGTGGCATTTAATAAACTTTATTTTTATTCCATTTCTATATTTAGCTCTCTTATCTCTCCTCCCTCTCCACATCCCAGCCTTCTTTCCTCACTGTTTACTGGTAGGAGCATTTTCTGTCTATGCATCTTCTGTGTTGCCTGGCAACCAGGTGCACAATGGATACTGATTGGCTGAGGCAGATTCACCAAGCTCTGGAAGCATTGCGCCTCCCTTCTCCCCTCCTCCTATGGGGCCCCCTTATAATCTGCATAGGAGGGGGAGCGTGGGCATAGAAGGGGGCGCATGGGTGGGGGAAACGGGAGAGGGGTGGATTGTGAAAGACACTGTAACAGAACACTCAGCTAGGAGATACCGGAGCTTCTCAGAGCTCATGATTTGCTCAAGTCTGACAAATCTTTGGAAGCGATCACCAGCTCTGTCTAGCAAACTGTTCATAGTTCCTTTCGTTTCTCTGACTGTGTAACATCAGCCTACTCCAGAATAACTAATTCGCCCCCCCCCATGCAGGATAAGCATTTATATGCCAATCTTCATTGTAACCCTAACCACCTGCAACAATTGCAGCTCTGTGCTGTTTGAAGACGAAAAGAATAAGCGTCTTTCCATTTTTAACCTATCTTTCTATCCATAGAGCCATCAAAGCAACCACGAAATATCCCAAAACCCCTTTCAATGAAAATTCATATTAACTCATCAGATTTTGAAAGCTTTACATGAAATGCACATATCCTTCAAACATAATTCCCATCTTTAACTTGTCTTTCAGAAACTGGTATGTCAGCCAGATAAATGATCAGTACATAGATAAGCAGAAAGAGAAAGAGACATGTTTGAATTGGGGAAGGCGATTCAAATTCCATGTTTCCTGACACGTGTGTACAAAGCTTGTGAGCTCGTAAGTGTAGGCTCCAATGTGCAAGAGTCACATTAGCCTAGCTGTGACAGTCCTGAAATTTTGGATTCTACTTTAGATACTTATTTCAGTTCAGAAATGGTCATCCTGCTTTCACTTCTATTTCCCCCCATCACCTAGCTACTCAATTGATAATATATTTGCACCATGTAATTTATCTATCAGGTATGGATCATGGAAAAAGCAGTATTCTCATTGCAACCAAAATTGTTTGAGAGAGGAACTGGACTCTATTGTATTTCTGGTGCTTTGGTATTAGTTAAGTGAGTTCCGTTTAGGCTTGCAGTTAAGCCTGGAATAACATAGTTATTCTCCTGAGGCTCACAGGATTGGAGGGAGGATTTACTATGTCTCTAAAAGTGCTTCCTCCTGGATCTTTTACAGTCTAAGTCCTTTATCATATCTATTGGGAGTATATTCTCTCACTTTTTGCCTCCATTTAGCTCCTCTTTCGCTAATCCAGTCTTCCCCCTATTGATGTATCCACAAGCAACAAAGGAAAAGTCAAGAGGAAAATATTTTTTTTAAGTATTTTTCTTTACTATGGCATTTTGACCAGTCTTTCATCCTTACCCATTACTACAGAAGCTTTCAGTGCAGCTAGCAGAGCAGATGATACTCACCAGTGTCTGCTGGTAGAACTAGCCAATATCCTATCTGTGTTCCCACACAAAAGCTTACCAGAAAAAGCCACAGCCTTAAAGAAGACCCCGGTCACTCTTTCCTTTCCTTTTAGATAGGGCAGAGAGGAGTGAGGCTCATCACTCTAACGAAGAGACTCTCTCTCACATTCATTGAATGAGCCAAGCATTTAGTTTCCCTGGAGATCAGAATGACACTGAGAATAGTCATGGCGTATTGATACAGCAAGTTTAGATCTTCCTCACAAAAAATGCAACATGAAAACAAAAAAAAATGGCAAGCATTACTAAAGCGATAAAGCAAATACATACCCAGGCTGGGGAGCAAAGTCTTATTTCCATTTCATTCTTTCCACCATTACTAACCTTATTCCATTTTGCAGATTTCTTCAGGATGATGAGAATGTTAGTTAAAACCAGAAACACAGGAAAGGTGTCTTGCAAAAATCCCCAGGTTGTATTCTCTCATCTCTGAACTGAACTCTAAGGACATGAAGGAATGTTGTTGTTGTTGTTGTTTTAAAAAACGGACTTCTTTGAAAATATTTTTCATCCCTTGTCTATCCTCCTCCCTTCCAGTTAAAGGAAAACCTCTTCCTTAGATTTCCCCCGCATTGGACAAATTTTTTCCAGATTCCTGCCTCCCTTTTCTAGGGAAAGTAGAGGAAAAGATGGATGCATGGCGTCTTCGGAGGAACCTGAATGAAATGGATTGTCTGCAGCCTTTCGAGGCAGCTTTCAGGCCTGGTTATGGGATGAAGAGACAGCATTGGCTGCAGCGGTTGATGATCAGTGGGAGAGTGGGATACAAGTAGTACATCCATCCTTGTTCTTCTTGACCTTTTATCAGTCTTCGATACCATCGAGCATGATATTCTTTTGAGCTAGCTGTGCGGTTTGGGGCTGAGCAGTGCAGTTTTGTGCTGTCTTGGCTCCTTTCTCCAAGGTCCCAATCAGTGTTAATAGGGAGAAAGACGTGTGGTCCATGACTGCTCCTTTGTGGCTTACCGCAGGTCTTAGTACTGTTCCTGCTGCTTTTTAATATCTACATGAAGCCACTGGGTGAGATCATCCAACACAATGGGATGAGGTATCATCAATTTTATATCTTCATTCCAGATGATACAAGTGATGTCATTGTGTTCTTGTGATATCTGAAGGCCTTGGGGTGTCTGGTTGGGGAACAAGAAGCTTCAGCTGAAACCTGGTAACATCAAGTGACTATGAGCGCATGGAGCCTTACGATCCTGTAATTCAATATTTTGAGTTCTGGAGTAGATTATACTACGATAGATAGACTCTTTGTGCAACCTGGGGGTTCTCCTAGTTTCTTGACTTCTATTTGAAGAGCAGATGGCAGTTGTGGCTAAAAGAGCCTTCGCAAAAATTCATGTTGTGCACCAGTTGCATTCATTCCTAGACCACAAGATCCTGCACTCAGTCACTTATGCCTAGTCATCTTGCATTTGGACCACTGTAAAGTGCTCTACATAGGGCTACCCTTGAAGATTATTGGGAAGCTACAAATGGTAGAGAACACAGCAGCAGGACACTCCTAGGGGCCTCTAGAGTGACCCATATAACACCATTGTTGCATTCATTACACTTGTTGATGGTTTGCTTCTGAATTCAGTTCAAAGTGTTGGTTATCACCTTTGAAACTCTTTATGGCATGGCTTCATGTTACCCAAGAAGCCGTCTTACCTCAACTACTCATTTCAGCAGAAGAGGCCTTCTTAGAAGTATGCTGTAAACCCTGTTGGACAAGGAATTTTAGTTGGTGGCTCCAGAAGGAGCCTTTTTTGCCCTGTGGAACATCATAGCCCTCAAGGTGACATCTGCCCTTATTCTTTTGGCCTTCCAAAAGCCTCTGAAAACCCGGCTTTGCAAAATAGCTTGGGGCCCTGATGAGGACATCCAACACACAAGATGGTTAGTGGATTAGGAGAAGGTTCCACTTACACTTTTATATATTGGGCCATTTTAATCCATTTTGTTATTTTTAATATTTTAATATTTAATATTTAATTATTTTAATATTTTTAATGCTCTAATTATTTTATATTGTGTTTCATGACATTGTAAGCGACCCAGAATTACTTAACAGTGAGGTGGGTGGCAGAAAGGGATGAAGGAAGGAAGGAAGGAAGGAAGGAAGGAAGGAAGGAAGGAAGGAAGGAAGGAAGGAAGGAAGGAGTAATGA
>JANHFO010007827.1:40599-50996 GCA_032468095.1 Pareas carinatus
GGATCTTCTGAAATGTAAATATGCAGCTGGGTAATATCCTCTTTTAAGTATGGGTGAAATAATTAACTTTTATAAATTTGGGACAGAATGATTGGCATGTTTGCTCTTTTTTTATGGCTTCTCTGTCACATTTCTGGTAAATTAGTACTGGGAATTTTGTGTAAGGAAACTTTTTATGGTTTGGAGATGAATAAAACCATTTATCTGAAAATAGCCCACATTGCAGTTGTGTCTTATGACTGAAAAATGTGCCAAATAACAGAAAGAGAAACCCAGAAGATTTTTTGCTATCTGCCAGCGAACTTAGTTTGGGATGAGAAGGATGGCACAGAAACATTAACTTTTTCCACTCTCAAACTGTATCGATACAAGTTAAGTGCAGCTAGAAAGTTGTTTGAAAGACTGTCATATCAAGAAAAAAAAGTCTGGAATTTGAATTGGGAAGGAAAAATCCCAAGCAGGGTTGTTCACAAATATAAGTTTCATGCATGTCCACTTTTTTAATTTGGTGAGAGAAAGGAGAGAATGCCAAACCTTGACAAGCACCCTACCCCCACAAAAAAATAGGACATTTAACTAAACATGGACTTTTTCATGAGAAATGAAGATAAAGGAAGATTAGAAAACAAAGGCAATCTGATGCAAACTTCTGCAAAGTGGAACTTTCAGAAGGTATTTTCCTCGCATACCCATCCAAATGTTCAGAGCCCAACCTGGGAGTATCACTTTTAGAGGATCTATAAAAAGAACAAATATATTTTATATATATCAGCTTATATTTCATGTTTCTAACATTCAATAGTGGTGACCTTGTCAGTCAGCTTTGACTAGTTATTTATATAGTCCTGTGGTATACCTCTCCAGAAGGTCATTGTTGAATTCAAAAGTTCTGAAGAATCATCATCCAGCCTCAACATTCCTTTTTTTAAAGGTGGTAGAGAAGCTAGTTTGGCTTCAGCTCAAGATATCCCTGGAGGAAGCAGATTGTTTACATCTTTTACAGTTAGATTGATAGAGAGACTGCATATGCTTTGCTTGTTGATGACCTGGGGCACATCTGGAATGAGAGTGTTTGTGCTCATCTTTGTGCTCCTTGCTCCCCCAGCAGCTTTCAGTACTCTTCTCTGTGATATGTTTGTCCTGGTCCCAAGGATTGAAAACGGGAAGCACCTTTCTGTGTTTGTCCTCCTTTTTTGTGTGTCTGAATCCAGTAGCTTTTGTCCTTTTGGACTCTCAGCTCCTGCTTGACAAACAGATGATAGTGTGGTGAAGTACATCTGGTGTGTCCACTTTCTGAAATGAGAGGCTCTTTTCTTCATGCCCTGGTCAGCTCACTATTGCACTAGTATAATGTGTTCTATATTGAGCTGCCCTTGAAAAACTTTCAGAACTTACCTCTGGCCCAGGAGGCACCACTGCAGGTGGTGTTGGGAGAAGTACATTATGCTCATATGACATCTCTTGTGGTTACCAATTGGCTTTTGGGTGTACTTCAAGGTTCTGGTTAGAACCTTCACAACACATGGCTGGTTAATTGAGGGTCTGTCTCTCGTCACATGTTTCTACTTGTCCAGTATGATCAAGCAATCTGGATCCTGGATTCATTAATCAAATAATGTCATCCTGTGTAACCAGGAGACATGTCTTGTAGCTGCAGAGCTCGCCCTTTAGAATGATATTGCACAGGAAATTTGTGTGACTTTCACCTTTATGAAATTAAATTATTTAAATTTGTTGTGAAGCCCCTTAACTTAGTTTAACATTGGACTTGTTACCTTCCAGTTGACCATATTCTTCTTTTTAATGTGCACTTCTTTCTTTCTGTTACTTTGTAAAGTGTCTAGAGCTGCTGAGAAGTCAGGCGGTCATGAAATTTGAATCAATCAATAACATAAATGAATCTGTACTATCTGCACTTACAGGGCAAGCATTTGATTCAGAAGTGCTGTGAAAATATTAGGGTAACCATAACATCACTGAAGACGAGGAAAAGCATTGCTGAAGATGCCACGGATTTCAAAGAAATGTGCAAATACTAATATCTACATTTATAAATGGAGATGTAGGAATAATGGCTGTAATTTAAAGAGAAACATAGCATGGCGCAGCACTGTGGTGCTGGTGGCTGGAACTGCTCAGTTTGCTCCCATCCAAAACGAGCAGCTTCTAAAGCTGGGATGGAAGAGGTTCTATTTGCATGGTTCATTATCCTTAAACTGGCTTAAACAGTCCTTTAATTCATCAATAGCAACTGACAGACTGCATGTTTCCAACCCTCTTTTCTTTCAGGGCATCTCATTTCATTCTGTGCTTTTAAAAAACATTCAGTTAAAGGAATAAGACCAAAAACAGGTGAAGAAAGCAAGCAAACAAATTCACAAGAGTGGCTGAATAGCCTTCTGAGACCTTCAGAAATTAACTTCAGTAAAGTAGGACACCTGAATGCCTAACAATGAAAAAAAAGACTTCCTTCTGCTCTTTCTGACCATTTCTGCAGAATAACTATGAACTCATTCCAGACTGAGTAGAACTGTATAGGAGGCCTCTGCCAGTCAGCCCAATTCAATTTGTGTTTACAATTCCAGGTTGAAGACAAATGGACTTAGATCAAGCTGCTTCAAAATTTGGGTTAAAAATATACACTTGTCCATAGGTTATAACATGAAAACATCAAAATGTTTGAAGCTCGGTCTTTTTTAAGCAGAGTGGGAAGAAGACAGGAGGATATTAAATTTTTTGGAGATTATTAATTCTGGCAAGTTTCAGTTGGATGCCTTCAAGGCTTTTACTGTAATACATGTTTGAAATATTCCCCTTCTTTAGGCAGTTATAGTATGGACACTTCTGAAGAAAGGACTCCCAACATCTGCCAAATTGTCTAAACTCAAAGACCTATGAAGAAGTTGACTAAACCAATGAAAATAAAAAGCCCCAAATTTTTAGAAGCTTACTTGTGTAGCCCAATGAAATGCTAGTTAGTGTAATTTATTGTTAGAAGAAAAAAACATTTAACCAAGATAGCCTCACATTCTGAAGCAGAAACATTTCCTTTTTAGAAACAACATATTCAACACGAGCCATTCCATAACTTTAACAGTTTTGATAAAATGAGTCATTGATCTCTCTAAAAATATTTTGCATTAATAACTGAGAACTCCTTAAATAGTTCTCACACCTTTGCTCCCTTTCCTGCTTGACAGCAACAACAAACCTTTGGGACTCATCCATTCATCCAATGATGAGTGTTCTGTATCTGCGCAGCCAAACAAACTAAATATCTATCTTTCAAAATACAAATCAAGATTTTTTTTTTGAAGCAGAGACAATAAAAGGCATGCAATGATCAACCAAGGAATTAATTAACAAATCTTCCCACCCATGGTATTCCCAGTAGTGAACTTTCATGGGCAAAGCCACTTTTTCCAGTTAATAAATTTAAAGATTGGGAAATGGTTTGATGAAGTCTAAACCAAACAGTGTGGCTTAGAATAAAGTTGAAAATTATCAGATATCTCTTCCAAATGTTATTCTTTGCAAGAGGAACCAGGGGAACAGTCTGTTCATGATGTCATGTAAATGCTGTGACATCTTTGTACAAGAACTCATAATGCTAATAATAGTGAAATATGTCTGAAGACACGGCTGCATGCATCAGTTTGGCATCATTGCAGATTGCTGCAGACACTGCTAACTGGAGTGGGATTACTTGCACTGAGCAGATGCAAAGTAATCCAAATAAGAAATATATAAACCTTAAAAAAGCATAGCCAAAGAAAGGATGTCACCCATTCTGTTTCCAGGTCTGTCCTGGAATATTACAGGAGTTGAGATTTACTTTCAAGAACATCAGCTGCTTCACCAACTCAGATTCTAGGAAGATAGACTCAATCACACATTATATTGCACACCTTTTTACATGCAGTACTGGCTGATGGGCATGTGTCAGCCCTCTGATGTAGTCCAGACAAGAAGCACCAATAATGACTATTAACACATTCATTGCAAAATTTCAGTAACAACATTTTGCAAGTCTGAAAGTACCTCTCTATTCTCTTATTTTTACTCTCCCAAAAACTAAGGAGGGTCACTTCTGAGATGTTTCCTCCACCCCTATCCCTCTTTCAGACTCAAGATTTATTTATCAGAAATTTTCCCAGGTGACATTTTATCCTGTTCTCAGCAGATTCAGTACTTTAAGGCAAGGGTCTTCAAACTTTCAAGCTGTGGACTCCAAAGCATGTCGTTGCTACATGGCGGATCCCATTCCCACAAATTCAAATAATTACTAATCAATAATTCATGTATATGCCTTTTTTCAAATTTTTCTTGATCTGTCTGTGGATCTGCAACTTGCCACAGACCCCAAGAGGTCCCCGGGACCACAGTTTGAAAACCTCTGCTTTAAGGGAGTTTTCCAGGGACTTTTATACTTCTCCTCATAAGTAGGTAGCACAAGATGTCTCAGCATTATTCACCTTCCTTGATTGCATACAGTAAACCCCACCACGGATTACAACTTCCTCTATCTTCAGTGAGGACCCTGGGAAAGGAGTTTGTCAGCTGCTACTACTAAAGAACTCAGCTGCCTTTGGCTGCTACTAAGAATTGCTACTAGGAATCTGCTGAGGACTAGATCTGGTGAAAATTGAACTTGTCCTCCCATCCTTGCTTGCTACCAATTGTTTATATCCTAGGCTGGCCTGAGCAGCTCATCTTTCCACTGCCATAGAGTACTGCTCCTATACAAGATCCCTATGTACATTGTATTATTAAATTATCTTATCCCATATGACAGTCAAGCCTTAAATCCATTCTCAGATATAGTCACTCAATAGAGATGGCGACTGAATATGGCAGACAACAGGAGTTTTGCTGAGGTGGAGTGGGAAGAACTAAAGGGAAGACAAATTAAAAGGAAGGAATGGAAAAAACTGTGATTAGAAAGACATAAGCAAAACCTGGGGATTAGGTCAGAGCAAGATGAGATTTTAATCAGAAATGGATTTGAAAGAAGATACGACCACACATAAAACAAACCAAGAAGGGTAAAAGCAACTGAGATAATTAGTTCTTTTCTGTCTCCTCCCCTACTACCCCAGGCTGAATAAGATAGAGAGTAAAGAAATCCTAGTAGGTGCAATGAAAAAAGATAAGAAGAACAGAGATAAACCAAAGAAAAGGAATTCTGATAGGCAGGAACTCAATAAAGTGATAAAGTGTATTGGCCAGTTACTCAAGTGAATAATGGAGTGCATATTACACCACTTGCCCAGTTTGTAGCCTTCTCCATCTGTGTACCAGTATCTTATCTATCAAAATCTAGCAAGAAGCAGAATAGCACTGAATCCCCAAAGCATTTCTGAGCCTCTGAATTGAATTTGTTGCTTTAAAGTAGCATCCACTTTAATTCAGAAATCTAGTTTGAAGGGATAGGTTCATTTAAGCTTTATTGACCCAGATTAGCCATATAAACGTAGCATAGTCCATGTAGGGAGGAAGGACCATGAAAAGAAGATACGGAGGCTTCATGACTATTTCAATACTAATGACATAAATTGGATTATTCATAATTTTGTTCAGTTACCATCTTCTTTCCAAAGGCGGCATCTTTGTTTATGGTTGAAAACTAAAAATCATTATACAAATACACATAACACAGAATACTTTTCAAACTGAGTAATTTATGTAGCAGTGTGAATAAAAAAAATCTAATTCTGGCACTAGATCCAGGTCTTCCTTATGATAGTTGCCACCAAGCAAAACTTAACAATCTTCTGAGATATTTCAAGAGAGTCATGCGTTTATAAGAAACAAACTTCTTCATTCTGCGAACCCAATCAGGCAACCAATGGCTTCCACATTAGTGTAGTGTGTCAAAAATAATAACTGGAACAATACCACAAGCCATATGGGTAGAAGTCTACAGATCCTTTCGAACAAGGATGCTTCCTTGTCCAGATGTGACTTCATTTTGTTTTGACCACATGAAAGATCAGAGCTACAGTGGGATATCCTAAAGTTCACCTTGCAGTGGAAGGATGAGCTTACAGAGTACAGGCTAGAAGCTTCAAATCTCACAGAGTTTGCCTGGATCTATGCACCGTGACCAGCTTTCCACCATGGTTTAATTGTTGGTGATTACTGCTGCCACCAACTACTTTTTTCAGATGGTTTTCCAACTAACAGAGATAGGGCTCTCATACCTTGTCCCGTACATTGTTCTGTCTTTGGACAAATGAAAGACTATATGAAAGGAGATAAATGAATGGAGATAAACAAAATTAAACTTAAAAAAAACAACTTTGAAATATAAGATATATGAGATTTGATATGCAAAAGTAAATGCAGTGTTTTTGGCAGACCATAATATGATGCTGAACTTCTCTGCTTCTAAATTAAATTCTAAAGCACAAGAATTTAATAAAAAGCACAATAAAATATCTTTCCCATACCCAAACATCACTCAGAATACTCTTACCTGTGCAGAGAAATAAAAACAAGAGACAGTAAGATATAACTAGCACATACGCACAAAGAAAGATTTCAAAGTGCACTGTTCTGGTTAAACATGATCACTTGTTTCTTCCTAAACAGAATTATTTCAAAGTAAATGTTTTCTTCTGGATCATTTTAGGCTTCTTGAGGAAACTCTATCCATCAGTCAGACCTATCAGGACATGGTAGACCTCACCTTTCCATTACAGGCAAAGCAATGTGTTACTCCATTTTTCCTCAAGTTCTTAAAAGAACACTTTTTTATCCAGGAGAGGGAGTTAGAAGAACATCTAACTATGCCTACATGCCAGCATCACCTCCCTTGCCTTTGGGACAAAGGACAAATTCCTCTCTTAAATGTGGATTGCAGTTCAGATGTTGGCTTCTGGCCAGCCAACCCATCGATTAAAGGAGGGGTTGCAGCCTGTGCATATACTATACTTAAGTTACATATGGACATATGGACATGTAGATGATGTAGACATATGGACATGTAGATGACAAACTGGTGTTTCTCAAACTTGGCCACTTTAAGATGTATGCACTTCAACTCCAAGAGTTGATATCCACACATCTTAGAGTAGCCAAGTTTAAGAAATACGAAGTTAAAGAAAGATGTTGTATTTATTACCATCTAAACCTTTTCAATTCAGAAGAAAATATTTCTTATATTTGCATCTTGTTTTTTCCTTTGGAGCTCTAGGTGGCATGGATAATCTCTGCTAATTTTATCCACATTGTTCTATGAGGAAATTCAATTGCAGAAAATATGATTTTAGCAACAGAGTGGTCAATGCCTGGAACTCACTACTTGATGCTGTTGTTACATCCTCAAACACTCAAAACTTTAACCTTAAACTGTCTACCGTGGACCTCACTCCATTCCTAAGAGTTCTGTAATGGGGCGTGCCTACAGTCCCTGTCCTACTGTTCCTATTTATTCATACTCATTTGTTATACATATATTTATACCTGTTTATACCTATATGTTTATATGGTATGTTTACACTTATATCTGTTTTCTCATACATGTTTGACTAACTAACTAACTAACTAAATAAATAAATAAATATGGATGGAGAGAAAGTGTCTTGAACATAGTTGTTCAGTGATTGAAGGTAAACTTGTAATGCCCTTGCATGCAACTAGTTCTTTGCAACAACTGCCTTTGAGGAGGAAGGGGAAAGGCTCACCTCCAGGGAAGAAATGGAAAACTGAATATGGCTCTGCTAAAAGCAATGCAGCAGTTTTCAATGGGTTTAGAGTGATGGATAGACAGCCAACTTGCTTAAACCATGGTCAACACCTTTGAAAGGCCACTGGGCTCTTATACTTCTTTTTCTAATCACTTGTGATTAATAAGTTGGTCTAGAAAGTTTACATATGGACTATGGGTCCAGATAAATTTGAAATAAGATTTTGGAATTAACTATAAAGTATCCTACCCATGCTTTTGTTTTGAATTCTTAATAAGACTTTAAAAATTGAACAGTAGAAGGAACTAGAAGAACTTGAAGATTATAATTAAAAAGACCATTCAATCTTAACTTACAAATATAGAATGAAGAAAACTATTTCAACATTAAGCATGTTGAAGGATATATTTAAACAATGGACCCAGAAGTTAATTTTAAGAGCATTTGCCTCTATAGATACACTGTATTTAAACAATATTAAGGAAGAGGAATAAGTTTTACCTGACAAGATTTAGACTGATTTGAAAGTGGATTTAAAAATAACAAGCTACAAGAATGACACGGAGAAAGATGTTATACTGGACATACAAAGGAAATTGACTGAAGTTTTAACAATTAAAAAGAATATACAAATAACAAAAAGGAAAAAAATAACCTGGACAATTTTCCTGTTAGATTTACCAAAGCTTACTTACTTAAACCTTTGAAGAATTTTATGAGATGGGACAAAAAAATGAAAAGAAATCCAATTCTAGAACATTATTTGAGGGACTAAAATCAAGACTGGGAGAAGTAAAAGGAAAGAATATAAAGTTAGTTTATTTGATCAAGGCTAAAATAAATATGTTATCTCTGGTAATCATTAATGGACTTTTGCTTACATCAGCGCTAATGATGAGGCTTTGTTGTTCAGTTGTTAAGTCATGTTTGATTCTTTGCGACCCCCATGGACCATAGCTCGCCAGGTCTCTCTGTCCCTCACAGCCTCATGCAGTCTGCCCAAACTCATGCCTGCTGCATCGGCGACACCATCCAGCCATCTCATTCTCTGCCGTCCCTTTCTCCTTTGGCCTCACATCTTTCCCAACATCACAGCCTTTTCTAATGGGTCCTCTCTTCTCATTAGGTAGCCAAAACATCTGAGGCTTTAAGGATTTGTTTATAAATAAAAGATAGGACATGGGAAATAGAGATCATTTGTTGCATTTTAAGAGAAGATGATAAGTTACTAAAATAATTTCTGTTTGTTGTGAGGAAAGGGGAAGTCA
The DNA here is from genome assembly GCA_032468095.1 of Pareas carinatus. Lineage (NCBI taxonomy): Eukaryota > Metazoa > Chordata > Lepidosauria > Squamata > Pareidae > Pareas > Pareas carinatus. The sequence continues at coordinate 49,559 of JANHFO010007827.1, forward strand.
TTTCTTTATATATTTCTTTTTTGCTTTACGTTTTTAGTTTTTCTTTCTTTTTTGTTTTTTCTTTCTATTGTTTTCCTTTTTATCTTTTATGGACCATTTATTTCTATTTTTTTTAGTTTGCATTGTTTTTTTATTGTTGCAATGACAATTTTTACTATGAAAATACTCACCAATATCTTATTTAATTAATTAATCACTCCTCTTGGTATAATTCTTAAAAGTTTTTGCGCACTCTTTGAGGATCAACTTAGAAAGAAGAAAGCAGTAAAAATGTAGTTACGCAGGTTGCAAAACTTCTTACTTACTATTCTGGAGAGCTGTACTAGGGGGGACGTCTTTGAACTTTTTCCAGGATTTCCCCCCCCCCTTCCTGTTCAGATGTAAGTTCTTCTTTATAGAAAAATAACCTTTTTACCCTGTACAGAAAAACAGCAATCTGACTATGAATGAAAAGTCGCTTTCTTCTTTTTTATGGGATGTGGGCTACAATCTTGATAATAAGAGGAAATTGACACTAATAAGTCCAGGCCAATGGTCTGATTCAGTAAAGGCAAGGATGCCACAGGACCAAACACTTCATACACATGCACACAACTGTGCAGCTAATACACTGTTCCCCTTTAAGGATGTTTGTTCAACTTTACAGTCTAGCTTGGAAGATGGGATTTTGTCCCAGCCAAACACTAACACTTTGCTTAGTTTCTCAGCAGAGAAAGAACAACACTGAGCAGGCTACTTATCTCAGCTTCCCACCCATCCCTTCCCATCCCCTTTCTTCCCCGGATAAAGGACATTCAGCTTTCTCTGGAGTCACAAGCCCCGCAGGAATGCTTGTTGTGGATCTGTTCTATGGAGAGAGACAAGTGTGAGGAAGACCAGGGACAGTCAAGGGCCATTTGCTGTGCTTGTTTCTCTCTGAATCTCCTTGGGTGGCCATCTGTGATTCTAAAAATCAAGGCTGTTGCAAGCCTTCGATTAGACCGCGCTCCGTTAGTTTTAAACATTAAAAAGAAACCAGGCCCTCTATTACTGTGGGCGGCATCGCGCTCAGATTCCCTCCTGCCTTTCCGCTGTCCAAAATCAGGCGCCGCGGAAACCCCCTTCGCTTCCATGGCAGCGCTGGGTTCCCTTCCAAAGCATCTCCCTGCCGAAGCTGCCGCATGGCACACGCCGCTCACCTGTACGCGGGAGCCAGCATCCCACACTACAGCACGTGGCCAGGCGCCCCGCCACGCCGAGGCTTGCTTAGGAGAGCCGTCGCCGGAGATCCTTCCCTGCTTCCCCCACCTCTCCTCCCCGCGGATCCTACGGGCCAGGGGCTCTCCTCGCTGAATCCTGTCTCGATCGCTTTCCCCACCCTCGCCCCCCCCGCGCGCCTCTTCCTTGCAATCTCCAGGGGGCGGGAAGAAGCCAAGGGAGGGGGCGCGCGGAATGAGTC
>JANHFO010007828.1:5141-23174 GCA_032468095.1 Pareas carinatus
GACTTCAACTCCCAGAATTCCCCAGCGGGGAATTCTGGAAGTTGAAGTCCACCCGCCTTAAAGTTGTTAAGATTGGGAAACCCTAATTTAAAGGAACAGAAGTTGTGATATAGTCTTATCCCAAACTTTGTGGGTGCAACGTTTGTTTCTGGTTCACACCTTCTCAGTCTGACACCATCCTACTGTCCCTGGTAAATTGCACCTTGCCAGAGTACCTGGCTATATATTTTGCTCCCTGGGAGATACAGTTTCTTGAGAAGTCAGAACGTCAATGAATCTTGGAAGGTCTGGCTATTGAAAATTGCATTTATTGCTAATAGAGACTGAGACAATTGCAGAAAGCAACATACGTGTCAGTTCAACTTGCACTTATGAATTGTGAATCACTGACCCCGGGGGTTTTGCCTTTTTCTGAGCTTTGGTTGTTTTCAGTTTGTTTCTAAACTTGACTCGGAGATCATTTTTTTCTTACTCCTGGCAAAACCTGCCTCAATGGCAGTAACTGTTGAGAGAGATCTTGGAGTCCTAGTGGTTAAATAGGAGCCAGCAATGTGTGACAGCAGCCAATCCAATCCTAGACTGCATCAATATAGGAATAGAATCAAGATCACGTGAAGTATTAATACCCTAACCCTAACCTATTGGGCCTCTGGAGAAGCTGCTCAGACACCAAGGAAGCACCCCGCCACCAGGAGAAGCTGAACATGAGTGAGCAATTCCTATTCTCAGCCCTGGTTGACTGACTGGCTGGCTCACTCCGCTGTCTCAGGTTTTTTTGTCTGTCTCTCTTTTTCTGTCTTTGTATGTGTGTGTGTGTGTGTCTCTGTCTCTCTCTCTCTTTTTCATTCTCTCTCTCTCAGTCTCTCTGTCTCTGTCTCTTTCCCTCTCTTTGTCTCTCTCTCTCTTTCTCTCTTTGTCTGTCTCTTTCTCTCATTCTCCCTCTCTCATTTTTTCTCTCTCTCTCTCTCCCTCTCTTTCTCTCTCTCTCAACAACAGAAACAAATATCACAATTAAAATGTGTAATACTTAAATAAGCTTCAATTATGTCACTGGGAGGCGGAGTTGTCAGGGGGGCATCACCAGGGGGTGGGGCGTCGCGGGGGGCATGTTGCCGTGCTGGCACTCTGCAATACATAAGTGGCCTTTGGGTTGTAGTTTGGGCACTCAGTCTCAAAAAAGTTTGCCATGATTGGTATAGAGTTTCCTGCTTGAGCACGAAGTTGGATTAGAAGACCAGCTGTATTATTCTGTATTCTGTTTCTGTGGGATAGAAATAGCTAACAACTCCTTATTTGATGTTTATGATATATATTTTATATCTGTTGTTTTTATATTTATTATTTTTTCCTATCTGTTTTACACCACTCAGAGTCACTTTTGGTGAGATGGTCAAGTATAGAAATTTGATTAATAAATAAATAAATAGTGCAGATATTGTAGAAGATGTATGGCAATCTCAATCATAACACTTTCCTTCATGTCTGGCAATATGTGTATCAAACTTTTTTATTATTATTAAAAAGTTTTACAAACAAAAAAAAGTAGACCAAAACATCTTTATTGCTGCAATTCGTCCCAACAGAGACAATTGCAACTTTTTCCAACTCTCCAGTTCGTTTTGTACCTTTAACCATAACATTTCATAATTATTCTTATATAATTTCACATTTGAAGCTGTAATATATATTCCTAAATATTTAACTTTTTGTGTTATTTCAAATCCCGTAGCTTTCCTTAATTCTTCCTTTTGACATGTAGTCATATTTTAGTAATTATTTTTGTCTTATATTGATGAATCTTAAATCCCGATACCTTCCCATATTGATCAATTATTTCCATCAGATGTACAACCGATTCTAAAGGTTGAACTAATGTAACAACCGGGTCATCTGCAAATGCTCTCAGTCTATAATCTTGATCAAGCTTCTCCCCAAAGTCTAGGTTTTTATTTAATACATTGCAAAGAATCAGAATTTATTGCCCAAGTGTGTCTGAACGCAGAAGGAATTTGTCTCCAGTGTACATGCTCTATACCTACATACCTACAATAAACAAACTGTGATCACAATCAGAAAACACATTCAAAATCTTAAAGTACATTCATCTAGTCATGTCCATATAAGCATAAGACACATTCATAATCGTAAAGTACGTTCATCTTGTCACGTCCATATAAGCGTAAGATACATTCATAATCATAAAGTACATTCATTTTATTTATTTATTTAGATTTATATACCGCCCTTCTCCTGAAGGACTCAGGGTGGTGTACAGAAAACATAAAAATTTAACATTGAACTTTACCAATGTTTACAATATTTTGTCAAGTATATATATAAGAAACCAATTCTGGGTTTCCAGCATAAAGCTCAGTTAAACTTCAGAATTTCCTTGACCAAACCCCTCAGTTCATCACATGATCCATATAAACAAGTAAACATTGTAATGTGAACTGTCCGCTTTGACTTCGCACCTGACGGGGATGGCCTTGGTTCTCACACCCTGTAGACCTAGGCATAGATCTTCCATTTCTCTAAATTCCAAAACCTTCCTTCCCCCCCCCGCTTCCAAGAATGACAAGCTGATAGCAAATAGGTCATGAAGCGTTCAGTGTTGACAGTTGAGGACTACCTCTATAAGCATAGGGATGACCTCCCACAGAGGGTTAAACAGGAGGAGCATCTATTGAAGCAACTGGAGGTATTCTCCCCACCTTCTCTGATTCAGGAAGGAGCAATCTCACCATAATACAAGGACCCCCATCTGTCAACCCTCTTAGGCAGCCTGGAAGGACGCCATAAATTAATGGGGGGAAATGGCTTTTGTGCTTCTTGAAAAGAAAATGTTGAAAGGGAGGATGGGAGAGAGCTTCAGAACATGCACATCATAAGAAAAGCAAGGCAACTCTTTGTCTTTCATATCTCCCAAAAGTAGCAGAAGGCATGCCTTGGAATGCTAATGATGCCATTATCCTCCTTGTCTGAAAATTACAAAGAAGATAATAGTAGGGAGCAGGGTTAATGCATAGAGATATCCCTCCACTGGATGTAGATCAAGGTTCTCCAACCTTGGCCACTTTAAGACTTGGACTTCAACTCCCCAGATTCTGGGAGTTGACGTCCACAAGTCTTAAAGTGTCCAAGGTTGAAGACCCCTAATCTAGAGTTGCCAAATTATTTTCTCTGGGCTTTTATGTTCAATAAGCAGTGAAGTCAGAAATGTACTGATAACCATGCTTTGTTTTTATTTGGTTTGGGCTTTAAATTTATTTTTGTTTGGCAATGAGGCATTCTTCTTTTTGCAGTGCTCCTTGAAAACTGATTGTAAACAGAAACCATGGGCGTTATTTCCCTCCCGATAAGCAATGTGAATGTTGAGCCCAGCACTGTTCATTTCATACCTTTCGCAAACATGGGTAGAGCTGAGAAGAAGGACAGATGGTGTTCCCTTGGAAGTTCCCAACATGATCATCGGATCTCCGGTTTGAATGAATTCCAGACAGAATGCAACATTTTGCTCTCAGTTTCGGCTGTGCTTTGTATTTGGAGCTGAGATTTTGGCTGAGTCCAACATAAGCTTAGCTTGCTGGTGGAGAAATCTGCTCACCAAAAAGCTTCCACACAACCTCCCCAAATAAGGTCTCCCAAGAATAGGGGAATTGCATTTCCTTCCTTTCTATTAGAATAGAATACAGAATCACCAAGATGGAAGAGACCTTGGAGGTCTCCCAATTCAACCCCCTGCTCAAGCTGGAGGCCTCATATCATTCTAGACCAATGGTTTTCCAGTCTTGCCTTGAACACCTCCAGTGGTGGAGCTCCCAAAACGTCTGGAGGTAAGCCGTTCCACTGGTTGTTTTTACTGTCAATAGATTTCTCTTACTTCTAGGTTGGATCTCTCCTTGATAGGTTTCCATCTATTACTTCTTGTCCTGCCCTCAAGGGCTTTGGAGAATTGGTTGACTCCCTCTTCTCAGTGACAGCCCCTCAGATACGGGAAGACTGCTAACATGTCACTCCCAGTCCTTCTCTTTCTTAGACTAGACATACCCAACCGTATGTTTCAGCCTGCAGGCCCCATCTTTGTTGCTCTTCTCTGCACTCTTTCCAGAGGCTCAACGTCATATATATTTTTATATCACGGTAAGATCTTGGCCTTACATACTGCACTATACTGGAGCACTCATCAAAAGCCAGTTTGGTGTAGTGGACAAGATGGTCAGTTCTAGCATGAAAGTCGGCTGAGTGACTTGGTGCCAGCTTTAGCCCAACTCATTTCACAGGGTTTCTGTTGTGGGGGAAATAGGAGAGGGAAGGCATGCTATGTGTGCTAAGAAGCAAATGTTACAGGATGTAATGTTAAAAAAATAGACATAAATGATATCAGAGAGAAAAGGGACTTAGGGTTGGATGGCAGGCACTCTTCCGCTAACCAGAAGTTTCATAGTGATGGCACAACCAGGATAAACCTGATTGTTCAGGGATCTCTCCATATGTAGCCATCCAGAACAGCTCAGTCTTCTAGACTGGCAGACATTTTGAATGTGGACATTCACAAAATGGATGCCAAGATCAAGCATACCGGCCATAAAACCTCCATTTATTAACTGATGAACTTATAAAGATCCCTGCTGCTTCCCCCCCCTGAATAGGTGGAATACTTCGAGAAGTGTCTATAAAGGGAAGACCAAAAGAGTAAAAATGGCACCTGCAAGATCGAAGCCCCACCCTTTTCCTGCATGATTCATGATGCATATAAAGACGGGGTGGAGCGTCCAGTGTGGGGTCATGGCAGCCATCCTGACTTTTTTGATCCTGCTGAAGACAGCCCTGGATGCTTCCAAATGAAGTGCTGGTCTGCAGGCATGGAAGTATTTTTCAAAAAAACATCTTGGGGCCCCAGCAGACTTCATGGAAAAAGACTGAGTTTTAAGAAACTTATATTATTTTCCCATGGAGCAGACCATTTAAGTTCCCATTTAAGTTTCCTTTGAAATTAAATAACCTAAAACACTTTCTAAAATTGATCAGGTTGGCAGTAAGAGAGGGGCTGAAAATATGGGGCACCTTTGCCAGTAAACTATTCAAAAAGTCTTTTTCAGTACGATTCATAACTATCTTTTATTCTGAAAGCCAAGAAGGCTTTAAAGTGCACAAAAGCAGAATACAGGTATCTTTTATTGATCCAACCAAGATCGAAAACATGGTCTGCGAGGCTGCAGCTCAACAGTAGCATATTGGTGACTGTTTGCTTCTTTGTTTAAATATTAAATTTCCAGGCCATACAACTTCAAAATGACTCTGGGCAGCTTCACAAAGTTTTACGAGCAGTTCCATAAAAACATCCACAACTTTCTGAGGAGACAGTGGCAGCTTTTGTGCATCTCCCTGCGATGCAAAGACCCAAAGAAAAATCGCATTCTAAAGCATGCTTGGAGTGAGTAGGTAGAGGGGAGGACTTGAATTTCCAGGGAGATTTGCCTCCAAAGAGTTGATGCATTGGTAGACCAACCTGCTTTAAAGAGAGAGAAGAACAAGAGATAGCAGACGTGACCTCTGTGTTGAGATGGGTTGTAGTTTTCTTTAGGTTATGATATTACGAAATGTATTGTCTTTTGCCCAAAATCTTTCTTTTGTTTTGTAAGAATTTTATTCATTATATATGTACCCTATTCTAGTCTTGGGAAGTTAAGGGGGAGGGAGGGAGATGCCCAAAATCTTTCTTAAGGAGAGATTGAACAGTCGTTTGTCCAGAATGGTATATGGTTTCCCGCTTGAGGAGGGGGTTGAACTAGAACAGTGGCCCCCAACCTTTTGGGCCCCAGGGATCAGTTCCATGGAAGGAGGCTTTGTCATGGGACGGAGGGGGGCTGGTTTTGCCTGCTGCCTGCATCCCGTGATTGGGGCTTGGCTTGCTTGCACGGCCCGGTTACTGGCATGGCGAGGCCCGGTGCCGGTCCACGGGCCGAGGGTTGGGGACCCCTGAACTGGAAGACTTCTAAGGTCCTTTCCAACCCTGTTATTCTGTAATTCTATTTCCTTATACCTTTCTTTGATTGATGTGAATTGGGCCCCATGTTTGGTGAGTGGGGCACTGTTCACAAGTTGTCCCTTTTCTATGGATGCCTGATATTCTCCAGGGAAATTAGCAGCATCAACGGTGGTAGAAAAGATCTGGTCAAAGGAGATCATTCAAGTCTAGGCTGACAAAATTGACAACACAAGAAAGCAGGAAGGAAAAAAACCCTCCCGTTTCAGGACTCTCTAATCCCTGATTGTGGGGTAGAGCCGGAGCGACTGGCCGGATGCCCTTCCTGACACTGCCCTAGCGGAGAAATATCTACTGCTACCTAAGATCGATCTCTCAACCTTCCGCATCAGAGGCGAATAGCTTCGCCGCTAGCCCACCACTCTGCTCGCAAAAAAAGGGGAGTGGGAAACATTTGACTGAAATATCAGTCAGGACCTTGGAGAGCTCTGTGTTCTTTTGCTTTTCCCTTTGAAGGAAGGGATGACACAGTTCTAGGCTGGGCTAGGAAAATGATTGCACCAAAGAAGCACAAAGATTTTATTTTTCTCTCTTGGTAAATGCAGGCACTACAGCTGGAATACTATCTACAATGCTGGGCCCCATGTTTTTAGATGGATGTTGAGAAGGTAGAGCAGGATAGGGAAGGGTAACAAGGGTAAGGAGAGAGTCGGGTTTGTCACATGGCTAAGGCAGCAGACTAGAAACCAGGAGACTGTGAGCTTTAATCCCACCTTAGGGGTGAGAAGCATGAAAGCCAACTAGGTGACTTTGGACCAGTCACTCTCTTTCAGTCCAATCTACTAGAGTAGAGTAGAGTAGAATTCTTTATTCTTTATTGTGTGATCAGACACACAAGGAATTTGTCTCCGGTGCATAAGCTCACAGTGTACATATAGACAGCAAGTCATAGGCCATAGGTCATCATCATAGTTACAGGGTTGTTATGGGAAAAATAGGAGGACAGAGTATGCTTGCCACTTTGAGTTATGTATAAAAATAATAAAAGTGGGATATACAAATGCACAAATTTTGCCAGAGCTGGGAAAGATGCTCTATGAGGACAGGCTGATGAAACTTGGGATGTTCAAACAGGAGAAAGGAAAACTGAGGGGAAGACATAATATCAGTCTCTAAGTAGGTAATAGACAGCCATGGGAGTCTGCCTGCTATTGCTGCAGAAACCAGCACCGAAAGTAATAGATATAAGTTTCAATTACTTAATTTTGTTTCACCATAAGGAAAAAATTCATGGCAGTAAGACATGCACAATAGTGAAACACTCTCCTTATGGAGGCTATGGGTTCTCCACCTCTGGGAGTTTACATAAAGAGGCTGGATAGCCCCTTCCTATGGATGGTTTGACTGATTTCCAGAGGATTGGATCACATGAGGCATGCAATTCCTTTTAGTTCCATAATTTTATAATCTATTATTCAACTGGTATAGACCTGGAAACCAAGAATGGCTGGAGCCGGTTAATATTTGGATGGAAGACTACCTGGAAACACTTGAGCAGTGGGGTAGATTAGGTAATGTGGGCAGAAGATTCTAGAAGAAGGCAGGGACAAACTATTTCTGTACTTCTGGAAAGAAAATGACTATGTCCATGAAGCCACAAGGTCATGTGACTTCAAGATACTCAACGCTAACTTAACTTGGAAGTGTCTTTACTCTTTTATTAAGACAATCAACAAATGATTATAATTCAGGATTAGTATAATGAGTGAATGATCTCTGTTTGGCTGGATATGGATTGCATGCTAAGCCAAGCCATCAATCATGGCTTCCAAACTACAGTGCCTCGGAGGACACATTGACTTAACTCACTGTGCCAAGCCAAGCCATTGTCCCTCATTAAAGAGCCATAGTTTTGCACTGAGGATGGAGGAAACCACCCATTGTCCAGATGGTGGAGAAGTGAGTGAAATCTCCCTGAATATTGCTTGCAATCTTTGAGAACCCTTGGCTTAATGTGGGGACCTCCAAACTTGGCGACTTTAAGACTTGTGGACCTCAACTCCCAGAATTTCCCAGCCAGCATGGCTCACTGAGGAATTTTGGGAGTTGAAATCCACAAGTCTTAAAGTTATCAAGTTTGGACACCCCTGGCTTTAAACAATGTTTGCTTCCAGCCTTGCTCAGTTGTTTATGCAACACGACAGGCTGGAATTTGAGATTAAAGTCCACCCTTTGAGTCTCAGCATAATGGCAACGACTACATTCTCAGGTCAGGCCTTGGAGCACAGAATCTACCACCCTTCCAAGAAGTCTTGGCCCAGTCAAGATTGGATGCTGCCTTTTGAAAAATCCAATGATTCTTGTCTCCCAATGTTGGTCAATCCTAAGCATCCTGGTGTACAATTCTCCAAACGGACGTGTTTTCTGAGTGGTGAAGCTCCCGATGTCCCAAACAGGGGAGCCAGATTTGCAGTCCTTGCTCAACTGACAAACATCAGGGAAGGGAAGGCTGTTATTAGGATGAATGGAAAGAGTTGTGATGTTCCCCAAACATAAATTCTTATGATCTAAGAGCATAAGAAGTAAGAGCTTGGAGCTTTGCCAAGAGTACAAATTAAGCCTCAAGACCTTTTTGCACAATTTACATTAGCTTTGATTAACCTGTCGCATTTCAGAAAGGTTAAGAGTTCCAGAAACCGCAGCCGACTTGATTACGCTGCTTAGGAATGTTGGTGACTTAAACACATTTGAAGAGCACCAGCTGGGGAGGGCTTGACTCTGCGATGCTGATCTTATAATTCACAGAACCGTAGCTTCATTTTAAGGGTCAGAGGGTCTGGGTAACCTTAACTCTCTGTTTATGTGTCCTGGGCAGACTTTTCTCTAGTCAAGAACAGATTGAAACCTCATAAGACGTTTGAGAAACTGCTTTCCTTCATTATTCCTGAGGTTATTGGCTGGATACCTTGCCCATGCAGAGCAATCTATTTGCAGCCTACAATTGCTTAATCATGCACATGCTGAGAGTTTTGGATAATTTCAGGAGGCAGGCTAATTCGGGAATTTTCAATCACAGGGTTCTGAATCACACCAATAAATCATGTCAGAGCCTGGATGTAATGATCTGTTAGGAGTTGTGATTTTAGGTGAACCTGAAATACACAATTAGTATTTCTCTTCTCTGGCAGGGATCATCATGCCAACTCTGTCTACCTTCTCAATATCTTGGAAACAAACCAAGGAAGGGAAACGCTTGCCAGCCCCAATCATGCAGAGATATGCAGGTTTGAAAATCAAATCCACTTCAAACTCGGCATCTTTCAGATCTTTGGAGTTAGACTCTGAAAAATCCTACTGAGCAACAAGAGCTCCTGTAAATCCAGAAATGTGTCTGAGATGTCCATCTGGGCTTATTTGACATTCTCTTCCATTACCTGCTACTTTCAGAATAATCAGAATTGTCCTGTTGGTCCTGAGATGCAACCTTTCCTCTATATGGCGGTTTCCAAACCTGGCAACTTTAAGACCTGTGGCTGGATAGGGAATTCTGGGAATTGAAGTCCACAGGTCTTAAAGTTCCCTTTTCTATACCTTAATTCCCCATTTAGTGTTTAGAAAGAATTTTGAAGACTGGACACCCTTTTATACCCATTCCTTTGCGATTGACACTCATACAAAGCCCACAAAGAGGAAGCAAACACGAAAGTGCAGGATACTTTATTTTCCTTTCTTGCAGCAGAATAAAAAAATACCATATAATGCAACCAGTTCTATGACAAGCACACTTTCCCCAGAATATTATACCATTCTTACAATTCAAGCAACGAGAGGAAGAAAACTCTATTTCATATATAAGGTCTTCCTTTCAGCGGCATTTTTTCCTGGTCGGATGCTGGAAATATACAGTATATTTTTTAAAAAGCCAATAAATTCTTCTCCCCTTACATAACTTTTAAAATATGTTTTATATTTATTACAATTAGGTTTTGGGTGGTTGAGTTGATTATTAGGTAGAGATCTCATCGGAAATATTTGTTTATATGTTTTTCTCGTTAAATAAGGACGAGAACGTTTATAATTATTTGTAGGTCATCTTGACATGCTCTGGACACCCCTGACCTCGGCACCGAGAACCAAACTTTTCTATCAAGGCTTGGCCCTATGGAGTTCTGGCTCGGGTTGGTCTGTCTTCTCTAAAACTGCAAACTTCTGGGTTCTCTCGTGCAGGGAAATAGCATCATTGAACTGGTGGAAGACTCAAGATTTGTCAGGGAGCTTGGTAAAAGGAGCTGCAGAAGGAATCTCTAATTTCAAATAGAAACGGCAAACATTTTCTCTTGCAAAGGTTGGCCTGAAATAGTTTGCTGCTAGGGTAAAATGTTATTTCCTGCCTCATGCATTCGCTTCAGTAAACAATATGAAAGAGAAATAACCCTCTCTCAAGGTTGAAAACTGGATTGCCATATCTGGATGTCAATATTTTAGGAAGCCATTTGTGACAGTAAAGAGCGCTTTTTTTTGCTTTCTTTTAATCTCGCTCCATGTCTTCATCTAGTGGTTGTCTCAAGTTTTGCAGAAAAAATGGACAATAGCCCTAACCAAAAAGAGCAGAGAATTTAAGGCAGGGCTAGGCCTGCAACCCAGGATCTCTGAGGGCCTGGAGATCAGACTAACCCTAATTCCTAAAAAAATTCTGGCATACTTTTTAACTATTTTGAGACAGAAAACATTTGTAAACTGTTCTGGAAGACCGAAACTGTACACAACAAGTTTTTAACAGCAACAGTGCTGCCAAACCATTCCTGAAATCATTGTGTTTTTTTTAAAAAAAAGATGAACAAAACATCCTAAGTTTCACAATTTTGCCTCATCACGAACTGCTTGATTGACTGGCTTAAGTACCTTCTTAAGCCACTTTTCCCAAAAAATATTTGGAAGGAAGTCATGGCGGATAAACTGGATGAAACATGATGCCAGTGAATATGTTAACCTCAAAATGTTCAAGAATTTCTGAATGAATACAGTTCAGCAAAAGGGCTGGTTCATACAGTGTCATCTCCATTTGGTCTCTTACCATTAATTCAAAGTCATGTTGATCTACAGCGGTTTCACTAATTGCATCCTATGTTTTTCTCCTAAACTCAGTACAGATAGCCCTCAACTTGCAGCCTTTTGTTTAGTGACTGTTCAACGTGACAACAGCACTGTTATGTGATCAAAATTTGGAAGCTTCGCAACTGGCTCGTATTCATGACGGTGGCAGTGCTGGCTGAGGAAATCTAGGAGTTGAAGTCCACAAGCCTTAAAGGGATCAAGGTTGGCGACCTCTGGTTTAAACTCAGTATATTAAAAAGCTGAAAGGTAGCTATCCTCCACTAACTAACGCTTGAGGTAGGCTGTTCTCCACACATCCCAGCTGATTAGAGGACACAGTTCTTCTATCTTGAGAATGGCTAGACGCTTTATTTCTCAATACATCCCCCTAGCGAATAAGCAGCAGATGAAATCTGTACACGCAGATCCCTTCTTTCATGCACAATCTGGAGGATATTTCAAAATATCACATAAATATCACGAGGAAGTGGCAGTCAACTTTCCCTTCTCCTTGGCTAATTAATGTGGTGCCGTTGCAATTATACAAAGAAGACATAAATGCTATTGGCTGGAAAATCTCCTGCCTCTTAAATTTATGGAGGCAACACCATCACTTATATTAACGTACATTCAGCGGATACTGAAGATCGGAAGCACCCAATTAGCTCAGGCAAATATTGTAGAATATTTAACTGCTTATAATGATTGTGTCACGTTCAAGAAAATAGTAATCATCAGGGCGCAAAAATTCTCAGTGTCATTTTTGTGTCCTAAATATGGCAGCATCTTTGTCAGGGCATAAGAATTAGTTTAACAAACGGATCAAGCAATACTTAGTTTTGAGAGCGAAGACCAGCATCTTATTCCTCACTCTTGGCATCCTGCATAAAAGTGAATGAAATCTCACTTCCTGTAATAATTTTGATCACAAATGTCTCAGGATCAGTTATCCCGGTTGTTGCTTAAAGTTCATGTCTTTAGAAAGAATCCTTTTCCTAGCATGGATTTTTCTGCCCAAAGTGAAAATCCAAAAATATGAACAGCGCACCCCCAATTAGTTTTTTAAAGCCATAAACCAAAGAGAAAGAGGGGGAGATGTCCTGATTAAAAAGCACAGCTGAGAAATAATAGTGCACAAGGTCGATTTCAACAAATTGACAATGATTTCATAAAAGAAATGTCTCTCAGTAGAATTCATCCAGTAGAGCAGTATTTCTCAACCGTGGCTGCTTGAAAATGTGTAAACTTCAATTCCCAGAATTCTGGGAATGGCTGGCTGGGGATTTCTGGGAGTTGAAGTCCACAAGGCCTTAAAGTTGGCAAACCTGAGAAACACTGCATCATTTTAATATTTTACAGTGCAAATACGGTTGTATATAAATTCCCTTTGCAGGTAGCTCTAGCCTCTGTTCGTACAAACCTACCACTTGCATTTTAGAAGGCGAGGTGGATCCGTGAGCTAGGAAGATTGATTCTTTTAAAGCTGCATTTAGATAGTCCAAATAACAAAAGCCTACTGTCACTAATGACATTCTCTTTCTGCTGCCTAGAAATGCGTCAGCACCAAAGCAATAAAATGACATTCAGAATTGAGTCTCCTCTCAAATGGAGTGGAGCTGGCATCACTGTGGTGTTCTCCCCACCACATGTGTTAAATATCAAATCCCCCCTCTGCAAGAGTCAGCTTGATGTCAGCTGTCCCAACTTGGTCAGTTAAGAATAGGAAGACTCTTAGATCCTTAGCTAGCCAAAAGTATACTTTACTAAAGTCAAGTGGTTGCAGAAGAAGCAACGCTGAATCTGAGGTTTTCCTGCCCAAAGAATATGGTTAACTTTTCCATGTCCCCCCCCCCACACACACCTGGTTATCAAGAAGTGTCCAATTAGGTGCTAACAAATTGTTTGGGGAAATGGTCCCTGTCTCTGCAGCTAGCATTCCTTTTTTGTCCTTGAAACAGCCGGAGTTCCTCATGGGATGGTCCAAAGCTTGATTTTCTTTCCTCATGGTATCCCCTGGCAACCCTCCCTCTCATACACCCAATGCCACACACACGCACACACACGCACACACCCTTTCAATGGCAAGCTATCAACAGCAAGCAAGATGCAGTGCAGCATAACGGCAGCCCTGACAGGAGAGGTCTTACTAAAAAAGATCATCTATTCATTAAATGTCTCCAAAATGGAATGATTTCTAGTCTTCTGACATCTACTGTGTTTCCCCAAAAATAAGACTGGGTTTTATATTACTTTTTGCTCCAAAAGATCCATTAAGGTTTATTTTCCAGTTAGGTCTTATTTTGGGGGAAATACGGTACTAAATGTGTCTGTCTGGCTGACCATCGTAACTGGGGTTTATTTTGGGGGTATGACTTGTATGACGAGCATCCAGAAAAACCATGTTAGGACTTATTTTCCAGTGAGGTCTTATTTTCAGGGAAACAGAGCATGGCATACTTAGAGGCACCATTGCTGCATTTCTAAATGCCCATCAGCTAAGTTAAGTTAGTATCCAGGGCAACAAGAAGAGTTCCCTCAAAAGATCGCTGTGGTTAAAGTACCACAAAGAAGGGGGGGATCAACCAATTTTCCAAAGCACCTGAGGGCAAGGCAAGAAGTAATGGGTGGAAACTTAGGAAAGAGAGATCTAATCTAGACCTAAGAAGAAATTTCCTGACAGTGAGAATAATTAAATCGGTGGAATGATTTGCTTTCAGAAGTTGTGGCTGCTCCAACACTGGAGGTCTTTAAGAAGAGATTGGACAGCCACTTGTCTGACATGGTCGAGGGTCTCCTGCTTGAGCAGGGGGTTGGACTAGATGACCTTCAAGGTCCCTTCCAACTCTGTTATTCTGTTAAAGAGGCCCTCTGTTGTGTTTCCGATAGTAAAGTTACAAAGGCAGACGGGTAGCAATGATGCTCTCGGAGACTTGAGTAGCTCTTGAAAAGAGTCAGGAAGGAGACATTCACTCTGTTTTCAGCTTCTCCATCTTGCTGCCATTTCCAATTTCAGTTGCGTGTCGCCGGAGTCTGAATTTGGAAGCCAATATATAGTTCCCTTTGGGAGGGTAATTCTGCTCTGTTGGTACTGGGTTTTGGGATCAGGAATGCATTGCGCTTAGCCGCACAAGCTGGTCGCTTCACCAGGACCCCAGGATGCGTGCCAAAGCTTGTCTTGTGTCCAAGGGCTGCCAGTTAAAGCACATTGTGCCTTGCATCACAGAGCAACAGACACGATTGCAGTATGGAGCACATGGGAATGTGAAAAAGAGAGATGAACCCTGAAGCCTCAAATCTGTCTCTCGCTTCACGGCACTTTCTTCCATTCCTGTATATGCAGTCAGCAATGGACAAATGTAAGAGTTTCCATATTAAAATATGAATGGGACCATCAGCAAATTCCTGCTTGAGGTATAGTAGCTGATGGTGTTCCCCTTCATTCACAGAAATTAAAGAATTTAGCACCTCAGACCAGCCACATTTTATTGTATACAAAAAAGAAAAATCTTTGGCAATGAATAAAAACAGTGAAAGGTGCCACTGCAAATCTGCTTTCTGAAGTGACCGTGTGACTGCCTTATGGGAAGGCTGGCCAGCCTGTTTAAAATGGAGTGTAAAATGAGAAAAATCCTTCAAAGATAGTTGTCTCCCCCAGCTCACTTGATTTACAGTCCATGTGGAATGTACTGGAGGGGGTGAAAGAGCTGCATTTAGGCTTTTGAGAGAGGCTGAAGCCAGAAAAGGGAAAAAATATATAATATGCTTTCTCCTTCTTGTCATTGAACAGATTGCAGTTCCAAAGGCACATCCCACTGTCCTGATTTACACAGTGTAGACTCATTGCCCTCAGCCAAATTACACCATATCAGCATTTACTACAAGCCAGACAATTTCATTCCTAAAATTTTCCAAGCGCTTGTGCAATAAAAGAAAAATCAGATGGAGAAAGTGAGGCAGAGTTGTTAAAAGTCTCAAACTTGACTGAGCCAATGCAGTCTCCACAACATTATCTTATCCAGGATAGATGCTGATCTAGAGAACAAGAAATGCATTTTGACTTCTTTGTCTTGAATTTATGTTAAAGGGGCTAATAACGTTCCAGGCAATGCAAGAGGAAAACTGGACCTCTTTTGTCTTACCTATGGAAAGGCTTAATGTTTATTATTATTCCAAATAAAAAGAATTAATCAGAAATCAAATGGCTTAACAGCATTGATTGGATGGGAACAGAGATTGGAGGAAATATTTTGCTATGGTAAAGAATCAGGAGAAAGCAAGGATGCTTTTGAAGCTTCTGCTTTGGCACCAAAAATCTCTGGTTGTCTCTTTTTACATCTAAATGATATTATCCCATCCAGATTTTCATCCGAAGCACATGAGAATTTAGCAATATCGCATAATGCAAAAATGACAGGTTCTTGATAGTGTGCAACGTCCACACGTTAAAGCTTTTCTAAGTTCCTGGCACACCACAAAAAATGTTGGAGTATGATCCAAACAGCTCACCCTGCTCACGGGGGCGGTGTGTGTGTGTGTGTGACAGAAAAGGTCTGTCCCACCATATAAAGGACTCATTTAAATGGAAAACACAGGCTGGAACAGTGTCTTTCCAATTTTGCAACATTAAGATGTATAGACTTCAACTCCCAGAATTCCCCAGCCAGTTTTGGGAGTTAAAAGTCCACACATCTTAAAGTTGCCAGGTTTGAACAAAAAAACCCTATTTCTAGAACATACCCAATGTTCCTCTGTGGCTGCAGAGAAGGAGAAGAAGATTGGGCACACTGTGCAAGTTTTCTGTCAGGAAATCTTTATTTTACCATCTTTGATAGACGCTCTCACTTTGAGAAGCAATTTGTTGGGATCAGCGAACAAAGTACTCACCTACACCAGGACTTTGAAAATGAGGTGGATGGGTTACTTTGCAAAGCTAGGCAATTTAGGAGCAATTTAGGAGCCCTTGGGCCATATTAGGCAGTTATGCAATTCCTCAAACACATCTCTCGATTTCCATTCATTTCAATACATTTATATTCGCTAAGGAACAATGAGAAGATCGGATCTCCAATCTGCCAATGCATTGGTGCCTAAGAAATTTTAAGTCCTCCAGGGCTCCAAATCATTTTCTATTTCTGTCAAACTTCACCTGTCTCTTTCTCTCTATCCCCAGCAACTGAAAATGATCCCTGATATACGGTTGGTTATAAGATAGCAGACAGAAGACTTGGAAAGATGCAAACACAAAAGAGTGGAGCTGCTCCACACTTTGCCCAGTGTTGAGGGAAGGAGAGGCTGCTCTTGGGAGGTCCAGCCTGGGATACAGCCATCACGCAGGGATACTGGTACCCCCCTCACTATGAAGTGAGGCCTTGGAAACCTCTGTGCTGACAGTGGAAAGAGGAAAACTCTCATACTTCTCCTTCTCACGACTACAGCTGCAACGATACAGCAAGGCTTTGACTTCTTTTTGGAAATTGCTGTTGAGGAACCCGTAGATGATGGGGTTGATGCACGTGGAAGCCATGGCCATGAGATGGCAGAGGGAGAAAATTAAGTTGTAGTAGCACACCGAGATCTTCTGGTGGTCCCAGTCATAAAGGGCATTGAAGAACATGAGGGGAAACCAACAAGCAGCAAAAGCTACCACGATGCAAGCCAACATGATGTTGATCTTCCGGTGGCTGGTGGCTCGGGAGCCATCTTTAGCTCGCTCCACCATGTCCTTCCGACGTTGAAGGCGTAGGAAGATGCGGAAGTAGCAGGCAAGGATGAGCAGTAAAGGTAGACAGTATTGGAAGAGCAGGAGGAAGGTGGTGTAAGACAAGCGATGCTGGTCAGAGGGCCAGTGCTCAATGCAGACCAAGTGGTTGGCCAAGGAGTCAAAGGGAAGGCTTAAGTTCTGAAAGGGCTCATTGGTCAAGATAGTGAAGGACAGGAAGGGTAGGGAAATACAGCAGGCCACCGCCCAAGTGACAGTGACCGCCATATAAGCGTGGTTGGCTGCCGGTTTCCACCCAGTTGGGTTGATGATGAGCTGATGTCTCTCCAAAGCGATCCAGACCAGGGACAGGATGGACACGGTGACAGAGACACACTGAACAAAGGGGCTGACCTTGCAGATGACTTCTCCCAAGACCCAGCGATCCATCAGGGTGTAAATGACAGTGACGGGCATGCACACGAGGGACATGAGGATGTCAGAGAAGGAAAGGTTGGCGATGAATATGTTGGTGACGTTCCTCATCTCCTTCTGCTGGACGATGACGCACACCAGGCAGAGGTTGCCCGTCAGCCCCACGGCTATGATGGTGCTGTAAGCCACAATCAGGAAGGTGCTGTTCCCCACCGACTCACCACACGACATGCCGTTCTCTTCCAGCAGATTCAGTTGCTCAGAGAAGTTCAGATAGAGGAGATTCAGCAGCTGGTCCATAGCAGTTCCTCCTCCTCCTGCTTAGCAGATGGAAAGATGCAGCCTCTCACCAAAGGAGGCAGCCCTTGCTCCTTCTTACACACGGCTGTGTTCACCAGGAATTTCTCTGTGCCAAGGAAAAATTAGTGCATTTATTATACTGAATATATATATCAAACCTCCAGAATATTATAGTTAACAATTCTTAAGGGAAAAAAACTCTTAGCTTGTAGTATTATATAAACTGAAAAACAATGCAACTATAATATTTAAAAAAGAAAAATAAATCTGCTGCATAAAAAAACTATATGGAGAAGAGAGCAAGGAAACTCCCTCATAATCTATGCTGTTTAGAGAACAAAAAATGAAAGGTAGGAATACAAAATAATTTAATAAAATCACTAAAAACTAAACTAAATTCAAAACAAAGCCATAATGCTAAAATATCTCTATTAATAGATAGGAATGGATGGATGGATGGATGGATGGATGGATGGATGGATGGATGGATGGATGGATGGATGGATGGATGGATGGA
>JANHFO010007832.1:61218-74764 GCA_032468095.1 Pareas carinatus
TGAGTCTGAGTTTGTTCATCCCCATCCAGGTCCGCACGGCTTCCAGACACCGGGACATCACTTCCATGGCATCGTTGTACTTAGGCAACAAGGACTTGGCAGCACAAGGAAACAATAATCAATGACTTAATAGCCAGTCATCAGCATCCCAATCAACAATTAAAAAGCCACACACAACCAGATATCACATAAATACTGCACATAGAATGGCCCAAAGCACACATTCTAATGAGAGAGAGAGAGAGACCTTTCCCGAGGAAGCGCTCTAGCACAAGTCCAAAAGCTTGAAAGGCTAAACCTCTGGTCCTGGTGACTAATATAGACTGTATCCTACAACATTATCCTGGGACATGTATATTTGTCTTCATCCGTCTCACTAAATTGCCAACTGTATGGTATATTTAAATACTTTATACATTAGAATCACCTATTTTTTAATAAAATATGTTGTTTAGGTATTAGTTACAGTTTTATTTTGAGAGTTCCAGAATTTGTGAGCTTGTTTAATGAGCTATGTTAAGGTCAATGCAAAACTAATGCTGTGGAAACCAGCAGGTAATAAAAAAAAACCTTCAATCCATAAATATTAACACATGGGCAATTTATTTGTATTGTATCCTTTTATGATAATAGACTTCTTGAATATGAAATAATCAAGAATTTTCAGGAGTGTAAAGTGGATTGAGAAGTTGAAAATAATATAAAAAAAGAAGAAGTCAATAGCAAATTCTACCAGCAAATACCTCCCACCGACCTGTACGCTCCCACAGAGAGGGCCTCATCAGGGTGCCGTCGGCCAAGCAATGTCAGCTTTCAACCTTCAGGGGGAGAGCCTTCTCTGTGGTGGCGAACACCCTCTGGAATGACCTACCCCCTGAGATACGTATGATATCTGACCTCCATGTGTTCTGTCGTGCCCTAAAGACACATCTTTTTATGCAGGCCAGGTTATTTTAACCCCCTCCCCTTTATTGTTGCAAATTGTTTTATTTAGATCTAAATTGGTTTTATGTTGAATTTTTAAATTATGGCCTCTATTTAATTATTTTAATATGGTTTCAACTTTTGTATTATTATTTGTTGTGTGGTTTTATTTGGCTATACACTGCCCTGAGTCCGTCAGGAGAAAGGTGGTACATAAATATAATAACATTTAAATTTAAATTTAAATTAAACTGGGAAGGTCCAGCGACAGCAGAATTCTAACTGTCTGCACGAAGCATTGGTTCATCTCCTCACCGGAGTAGTACCTATTTATCTACTCACATATAACATGATTTCAAACTGCTAGCGTTCACCATGCCATACAGTGTAAAGACTCAAACCACTGGAACAAAGATCATCTCCAGAATCACTAAGCCACTGACTCCTTGAGTATATTATATAAACTAAGACGCTACTCTTAACATTTATTCTCTATACTGTTCGTTCTCTCTGTACATTAGAAAAATGTGTGAAGGAAAATTGCATAACCCAATAAGAATTAAACATATAGATCATTGGATAGGCAATTCAGGATTGGCCAGTCAAATGTACACTGCAGGAATGGATTGTCCAAAGACGTCAGTGTAGGAAGAGGAAAGTTCCCTTATTCAAAGTAGCTTTTGACTGCTTAACTATTTAGCATGTTTAAAACGGTTGGCAACTTCTCCTTGCTAGTGGCACATACCCGGTCCTTTTCAAAGCAACATTGATATGAAACCAGTAGTGATTCCTTCCAGTTCACCTAACGGAACTAGGAGCGGTTTCCATACTAAAACATACTGTATATCTTCCAACTTCCCTGCTCCCTTTGGCAATTGCAGTTCAGGCACTGTTTGTCTTCTATTTTAGCATATTCGAAACCTGAGGAGAAATTTTATTGGCAAGGTATTTAACACTAACGTTTCCTTGTTTCTGTGGACTAAGAATGCCAGACAGTATATAAAGATTTCAACAAATCACAGACATCCAATTAAGACTTTTCATTTCTTCATCCACTGGTAGAAACAGCAGACTTAATTCAGTTAAGACAAATGCAATTAGAAGAAAGGATTGCCAGACCCTTCAGAGTAATGAATGGAAAGACTTTGAGTTGCCTTAACTTCTAGCCCTGGTAAACACTTTTTCCTTGGATCACTTTGAAACTAGAAGGATTTAGAAAGAAAATGAAATAAATGAGGAGGGGGAAGAGAGGAGTAATGATGCATGAAGAGAGTGGGAAACCTCTCTTTAGGTCCTGCTTTCCCACCCCCACCCCTCATATAGATCCAGGCTATAAGATTAGAAATTCTTATAAAATGTTGGAGGACATGTAGGAAACCAGTGAACATAAATTTAAAAAGTGTGGAACCTGAAATTTACAACTATCTGAAGGGTTTACTGGAATAACTTTAATTTAGAATATTGAAGTTGAAAAAGACACAAAACTATAATAACCATTTGGGAGCAAGACATTTACAATTATTTAGATGATAATTTCATGAAGTGAGATACTGCTATTGGTAACTGATGCTTAGTGAACAATAATAAGAGGAAACATTACTATATTATTAATTTGTATATAAAGTTAGTCACGATCTTCCACTTTCATTTTCATTGGAATAACTATAAGAATTCCAGGGTTGAGAATATCTATACTTCCACCATTGCAAACTATGAGATCACTGTGAATGTCTTGAAAAATAACTTTATTCATCTATGTTGTGGTTTGAAGAATTCCTCTTTGTTGTATTCATTCTCCACATGGTTTTCAACATCTCCTAGTAGTTATAAATGTCTTGTGGAAACTATTTCAATTCAGCATGTGTCTCAGACATTTTTCTCTTGTAAGATGTTGTAGCTTCCTCTTGATTAGCTTTGCTCCCACTTCTGTTTTTATCATATCTAAAATCTTGAATTAGTTCACCGTTTTTGAAACTTGGTACTCCTCACTGGATCTTCCTACTCTGCTTGGAGCCCTGCCCAACTTTTCATGTTTTATTAAATGTCTTGTTCCCTCTAAATTCATATAAATGGGTAGCATTCTATTTGTTGTATTCAAAGTATATGTATAACCAGGTCAATTTAATAAAAGTGTCAAAGTATTTTCCATTTTAATGATTCTGGAACAGTAATATAGCTAAGGAACAATTATTCTGTAATAGAAAATTCAGACTTATATTCTTGTGATTTTTGTAGTTTTCTCTCCTATCCCTACAGATCTTTTTATTAAAAAACAAAACACACCAGGAAAGTTTTTCTTGTATAGCAAGAGTGGGCAACCAGTACTCTGCTTTCAAAAAAAGCTCTGCATGTGATTAATTCAAGCACTAGCTAGGCTAAACAGTTCCTCTGATAGTTTGATGGAAAGGAAGAAAGGAAGGAAGGAAGGAAGGAAGGAAGGAAGGAAGGGAGGGAGGGAGGAAGAAAGAAAGGAAGGGTGGATCAAAGGTGAGGGTCAAAAGTGCTTGATAAGAAAAATAATGCATCTATTGCTATTTTGACTGAAATTTTAATACCTCCATGAAATGTACGAGGCACACCATTTTCCATAATCCACCTATGAAACCACGAGTAAATCTTCTGAATTATAGTACAAAACCCACAGAAATCAGCTTCCACACTTGTGTCATTGACAGACAGTATTACTACGTGTATTTTTTGTGGGGAAGGGGAGTGGGAAAGAATTATATACCTAGGTCTCTGTCAGATTAACTGAACTGAACTGAAGGAGAATCAAAGCAGTGATTTCCTTCCTGATGTATAACTAGAAAGATGAGCAATTGTGTAAACAATAACTCATATATGACTTATTATGCCTACAATTCATTTCTATAATTGAGAGTGTGTATTAGCCTGAGGAAAACTAGCTCCTTTTCTCATTTTCATTTTTATAGTGTTTGGCACATTTATAGTTGTAAACAAGATAAACATATGGTTACATTTTGTCATAAGTGGTTTGTAGTTCATCTGATCAAGCTGAGAAAAATTGTTTGATTTCTTCTTTTTTTTAACAGCAACAAAACTTGTGTTTTCTATTATAACTCTCTATTTTCAGGTGTTATTACTGTCTGTAGAGAAAAAGAAAATGGCTTCAGGCTGACATTCTGAAGACAAAGTCTCAGCCAAGGAGCAAAATTTTGTATGATATTTCAAACATATAGTGTTGTCATAATCAAATGGTATCATAAATCATAATAGAACCTAGTTAGAATGAAACTCCTTGTCACACTGACATATTATAGCAAGAATATAATATAGTGGGAAAGTAATAGCTTGATCCTCTATCATGAATGGAAATGGGTAGATGGAGATAGTTTTGGAGTCTTTGACTATGTTTTATAGATTGTGGTTCAGCTGAGGTCTAGAGCTGGATGGACAGCCTTTATACACATACTCACAGAAAGACGTATTTCGTTTAAGATTAGATTTACCATAGTTTAGCTTTAAAATTTGCTCCCAGCTGGGAAAATCCTGGAATTTGTGTTAAATCAAATCAAACTATTATGATCATAGACAAACATAAGGTGTAGGAAATGGATAATGTATAGTCAATAAAAAAGAAAGACATGGGGAATGAACAGGATATTAAACAGTTATTAAGGAACAATATGTATTAAAAGTGAGATTAAAATCATGCAGTTAAACTATAAACTACTGGCTGTAAAACACTTTGTGGTGGCAGGCGGAAGGGCATCTGGGTTGAAAAGTTAAAATGCTGGCTGCTAACCACAAACTGGAAATTATCAGACAAGAGAATCCTGGGTATGTGCCAGTGCTATATATTGTTAATGCATAGAGAGAGAGAGAGAAAGCAAGGAATATAGATTTGGAAAAGTAGATTATTTATTTCTTTAGAAAATTTATATAGTCATCTAGTTTCTCATGGTGACTCTAGATAGCTTACAAACAATAAAAACACAATAAAAAACAAACAAACAATAACTTCCCTACCACCCTTCCAGTGACAACACTTGGTCTAATAAGCCTCACACTCTGGGTTCTCCAGGCCTGCTGGCAAAACCAAGTCTTCAGGGCCTTCTGAAAGAGTGTCAAAGTGGGGGGTCAATCAAATTTCTGAAGGGAAGATATTTCAAAGGGAGGGAGACATCATGGAGAAGGTCCTTCTTCTGGGTTTCATCAGATGTATCTCGTTAGGGGACAGGACCTACAACATCCCTTGCATTTCCATTCTAGTGGATCAGGTGGATGTGACCAGCAAGAGATGGTCCCTCAGGTAACCTAGTTCCAAGCTATGAAGGGCTTTAAAGGTGACAACCAGAACCTTGAATTGCAGTTGATAATGATGGTGCTGGTGATGATGATTTCTGAGGGCTCAGAATCTAAACCCTACTCCAAACTGCGGTAGGGTTGGGGAGAAGAACTGATG
Source organism: Pareas carinatus (assembly GCA_032468095.1). Taxonomy (NCBI): domain Eukaryota; kingdom Metazoa; phylum Chordata; class Lepidosauria; order Squamata; family Pareidae; genus Pareas; species Pareas carinatus. The sequence goes on from JANHFO010007832.1 coordinate 66,569, forward strand.
ACCATAACATAGAGAAAAAAACAAGGACAGAAAAGGGCATAGATTTTTTTTTCATAGTTTGCATACTAAGGTCTTATGCAAATGGAGAAATCACTACTGTAATTTAAGTAGAAATATAGGTGATCCATGCACCTGCTCAATCTGCAGTCAGAACGCTGAGGGATATCTTACTTACCTTTAAGACAAACTTATAGTGAATAGCCAGCCCTTCAACCTGAGGATGTTTTCAAGATTCACATGGCCTATCTGAGTCTCCTATCGTATCACACTGATATGATGCACAGGGAACAGAGCATGAAGTTTTCTTTCATGTTGTAATTATGCTTATTACCTTAAATTCACATTTCCTTTCCTGTTTTTGGACTAGAACAGGATTAGTTCTGGAGACACTTTGCTATTCCATTATAGTATAGCAGTTTCAATTATGGATTTCAAGTTCTGTTTATTGTAGGTTCATAGATATACTTCCACACAGGTGTCGCAACATAATACCAAATAATAATAGTCATCACCACCTCCTTATATTTATGATTTCAACATGAAAAAGATTATTTGCCCATTTAATAATTTTCGCTATCTGTTTCGCCTTCTTCCATATTTTATGCTGCAGGCTGCTGTTTTGATAAATGTGTGTTTCCTCAGCTTTCTATCATACTATATCATTGTGAGGTAAAATGTCAATATAGATAATGACACAGCACAGTGAAAACACAATTTAATATTCAAAGGATTTGTGTAATTGTAAATTGGGCAATGCTACCCAATATCATAACATATTTCATGAGAAAAAGATGCTAAATCTATTTGACCTACTTTCATCTATATGTTTAGAAACAGGGTATGATAAGTAAACAAAGTAGCTGAGCCTCACATCTGAGATGATTATTGTTTGAATTTATGATTCATGCCCTGAGCAAATTTTTTGTTTGTGGTCTCATTTGCAACTATAATTTACAACTTTTCTAGGGATAGACTGTATATTTGGGAGACTATATATTAGACATGCGTTGTACTGGAACTGTTTTCAAGCTTTGGATATAGCATATTCTGTGTTTCTGTTAGCAATAAAAATTCTTGGCAGAACATTTATTGTAGTAAATATGGAAATTCTTTTTAAAAATTGCATTCCCCTTAGGAATGTCCTATTGTATTTACATTGGTATGATTATTACAGCTAAATCTAACTGATATTTAAAAGAATTGTTGCTCTTTGAAAAAGCAGGATATGAATGCAAGAAAAAATTAACCACTTCATTATTTCTAGCAACTTGGCACATGGATGCTTAGAAGAATTCAGTTTCAAAGTCATGATTTATTTACATTATAGGTGAAAGACGACAGTCTTGTAAAGCTACCATTGGCCCAAATGCTGGACATTCTGTCTGTTGTGGTACAGCACATCTGGATAGTATAGATTATGGAAAATTGCTGTAAATTATTATAGCATTACGTTAAAAAGAAGGAATGTATTGAGTTCTTTCTATCAATTTGGTCTTTAGAAACTTGGAGAAAATAATAAAATGGAAAGGTGAACACAACACAATATGGCACTCCAGCGCCCCATCACGCATATGTCTTTGCATTTAAGATAAGGTTAAAACTACTTATGGCAACCAGAGGGAAAAAAAAACAGATCAGTATTCATCTCTGCATACTTCCAGCTCACAACACAGCTGGTCAGGAATGGACATTTTCTAGTCCTGAATTTTGTGATTATCTTCTATGATACAGTGGCTCTATATATATGGTTCAGAGATTGAGGGTTGATTGGGCAGAATTTAGCAGATCTATCTGGTCAGCTTGGTGCATCTGGATAGCAAGAGATCAATGGAGGCTGTCATTTTTTCCATAGCCAATAGACTCTGACATGAATCAACCTTAAGACTAGAACTGTTAAATATATTATGGGCCACACCTGCTTTTTGGAGTGGCCGAAAACGTAGGCAGAGATAGAACAAAGAGAAGACAAAAAAGTAATGCTTATTTAAATGTTGAGTTAAGATTTGTTCCAACATACTGAGCATTTTTTTTTCTTTTGACACATAAAAAATTAGGGGTAGACAAGTCCATCCTCAAGGCTTGGGGAATTGCAGGATGAGCACATTCATTTATGTGGATTGCTGTCTCTGCAGGAATAGAATATGATTGAAAGGGCACAAATTTGTTTAAATGTGTGTCAGACAATGGGAATGTAAATGTAAAAGAAGGGAAGGTTCTTAATAATACAACAGTAATTAATTATATGCTATTAATTTAAACTATTTAATTAAATGTTAAATATATTTAATTATTTTTTTTCCTCCATAGGTTTTCTTTTGTGTTTTAGGCTCATCCGCTTTTGGACTACAGGCCCTCCTCGACTTACAACCATTTGTTTAGAGACTGTTCAAACAACAGCACTGGAAAAAGTGACTTAGGACTGTTTTTCACACTCAAGACTGGTACAGCATCCCTTTGGTCACCTGGTCTAAATTAGGTGCTTGGCAACCGGCATTAGTTTATAATGGTTGCAGTTTCCCAGGGTCATTGATCACCTATTGTAACTTTCTGACAAGCAAAGTCTATGGGGAAGCCAGATTCACTTAACAACTATATTACTAACTTAACAACTGTATTTATTCACTTAAGAACTGTGGAAAGAAAGATCATAAAACGGGGCACAACTCACTTAGCAACTGTCTCGCTTATCAATGGAAATTTTGGACTCAATTGTGGTGATAAATTGAGAACTTATGTGGGCCAACCAAAGAACAAATAAAATCCTCAACTTAAGTGGTTTTCTGTGAATTAAATTATTTCAAGTGATAATGCACTTTGCAAAGAGAAATCTACCGGTCAAAGTTTATACGTATAGCATTCATTTTTCTTTTTTTGATGAATATTATTTATTAAAAGAAAAACATTATAAAGGGTAAAAGAAATAGTGAAGAATAACAGCAAAGCAAGAAAAAGAAATATATTTAAAAAGGCAAATTCCTATCTTCTTTGGAAATGTACCAATGACTGTCTTCACCCTCCCATGTTGCATATGATCATTCCCTTCTTCCCATAAACAAACTCTTTTAATCAATAGATCCCAGAATCATCAGTTCATTTTTATCCATTTTCAGCAAAAAGTCTATAAAGAGTTTCCAGTTTTTTACAAAGTAGTTGTAGTTCCTTCCTTAATCAAACAAGTCAATTTAGCCAGTTCTGCAACCTCAGCCATCTTCACAATCCATTCATCCATTATTTCTGTTGTCTTCCAGCTTGTGCAAATAATAGCCTTGCTGCAGTTACTATATATAAAACCAATCATTCACGAGCCTTTTTTAGTTGAGTGTCAGTAAGTCTAATAAGAAAAGTTCCAGTTTCATCTGAATGTTAATTTTTAAAACACTCTGTATCACCATATGTATTTGTGTCCAGGGTCTTTTTGCTTTTTCATAAGTCCACCATGTGTAATCAAATGTTCCCTCACGTTTTTCACATTTAAAACAGTGATTGGAATCTTTATACATCTTAGACAATTCATATGGTGCCATCCATCAAAGGTGTATATCACTTTAAAACTTTTTAAATGCAATTTTATAACTTTCAACCAGATTCTGTCACACTGACCATTTGAATAATAGAGCAAACATTCTTGGCCCATTTTTACCATACATTCTTTAACTTGTTCTTCAAATTGCAACAAAAGTTGCAATCACATTTTCATCATTTGTGCATAAATCATTTTCAAATTATGATTTATCACATTCTATTCCTGGCACATTTTTATCTACATCAATTTTTTCTCTTAATTGGGTATATGAGAACCACTGAAAACTAAATCCCTCTGCAGTCAATGGTTCTCTTGGCTTCATCATAAGCTTTCAATTTTCATGTACTACCAATTTTTCATAAGTTAACCATTTCTTTTGCCTACGTTAGGCATGTTTCTTTTCTATAAAATGCTTCATTACCGGAGGCTGAAAAGGTGGTTTTGTGTATAGAGTGGGTTTGCATGAATTCCATACTCATAGTATGGTGTTCCTCGTATAACAATTTTTCAAATTTACACCAACTTGATCATACCTATGTAGTTATCATTTTTTTCTCGATCACCTGAATGTCAGTGCTGCCATCATACTTTTAATTCTATTATCCTCAAACCATGACTAGGAATGCCATAGGAATGCTCTGGAACAAGGGAGTCTAAGGAAGAAGCAGTAGGCATGTAAAGGATATAGGCGCTGTTCTATAGAAAGACTGCTTATTTGAACAAAGGGGGTTCATGTGTGATTTGAAATCACACAGCTCATAATTTCTGCAGGAAATTTCTGCTTGCTTATTCATGGTCTCAGTTAAATTACAGAAGAGCATTACATTCACAAGACTGAAAGAGAAGCTGCTTCATTTCACCTGGTGAATTAACTGTTTGCAAGAAAGACACCTGCATTAGTGATATCAACTCTTCTTTTTTAAAAAAAGAATTATGCTTTGGGTTTCTTGCCCTGAAAAAAAACAGAAGGCTGTTGTGATAATAAGTACAAACCTACAGGTGGCACCATTGTAAGGTTTTGCAGTTGGAAACAAACAATTTCCTGTACCTCTACAAGTCTCCCTTTCTTGCTGTTACATCATGAGGACTTAACTAATATCATTACATACATGTCAAGTAGCATGAAGGGTATTAAAATATATACCTTACCCTCACCTCAGATTCATTTAAGTTGTCTTTGACTTGAGCTGTAATGCTGCATAGCTAGTCTGAATATTGCCCTTGTTTAAAGCAGCCTTACACAATGTTCAGCACTCTGGCTAGTAATTCTGGCAGCTGCAGTTGAAACAATTGAAAAGTACTGGAAGAGTGTCAAACACTATGGAAGAGTGGTCTAGAGTTGATTACAAGGGACAGACTCTTTTTGGTGCAGTGCCCTGAGGATGGAACTTTTTGTCATTGGCTGAAATATAGAGAAATATATATATATTTCTTTAAGTCAAAGTTTAAAATGTTTTCATTTATTTAGATATGAGGGAAGGAAAAGGAGGACAAGAGAAAAAGAGAAAGAGAAAATCACAAAATGCAACCTGCAAATAGAAGTTGCATGTCTGTGGCAAAAAAGTAAAAATAGTGCCAATAGTGATAGGTACCTTGGGTGCAATACCAAAAGATTTGGGCATCACTTAAACACCACCAGCATTGGAAAAATCATCATCAGTCAATTGCAATTTGTAAGCTTAACTCGAAATAGCTTACTCTTGCAACAATACCTTGAACAGCATCAAGCAACAACATCTGCCTATCTCAAAACCTTGAGAAGAACTTGATAGCTAGATAAGGATGGAAGGCTGAGTCAACCTTGAGCCGGTCAGAATTGAACTTTTTGTAAGAAAAAAGGTGCCGGAGCTCACATCTTGTTAATTTTTTATTTTAAAAATTCTATATTCAGTTCTTAACATACATTTAATTTATTATATTTAAGGCAAAAAAGGTGCCGGAACTGTGCATTCTATGACCAAAAAAGCACTGGAACTAACCACTGCACAATAGTGCATCCTAAACAATGCACAATATTGCATTCTAACAACTGTTCCACCAAGTTTCAGGGTAAAATCACAAACAGTAATGGAAATGAAATGCTGAATGGCCAAACCATCAGCAGTCATAAAGATGAAGCCTAAAAGTATTTGGGAATTTTACAATTAACATCAAGCATGGATGTTAAAAATGTGATTAGTAAAGAACACAGGTAGTCCTTGACTGCCATTATAGTCATGGGCCGTGATGGTCATAAAGCGGGTCACCCATGTGACCGACTCAATTTCATGACATTTTTTGTGGTGGTTGTTTATCAAAGACATTATTCATTATGGGGTGTTTTTTCTGAACATCAGAAGGAAATGTGTTTTTTGGGCAAAAATGTGGTTTTTGGCAAAAACTTTGCAAATTGTGGTCACACGACCATGAGACATTACAAATAGCTGTAAATGCAGGCTGGTTGCCGATGCTTGAAATGGAGTCACATGACTGTATGGAGAAGGGGAAACAACTGTCAGAACTTTGGAACCAAATCATAAATACCTTTGTGGGATTCCACAATAACTTTGACTGAATGCTAAGCAACCAATTAGAAGTACAGTGCATCCAAAGAATCCAAGCTGAACTGTATAAATTGTCCAGGAAAATTGACAATTATCCAGAAATGAAAGCAGAAGTTTATTTCAGGTAAAAACAACACCCTATCAAAGAAGTAAACCATGCATTGACTAATTATGTAAAAGGCAACCAAGAACAAACATTGATGCAAGTTAAACATCAGAACTTACCAAATGTATGGAAAACAAAAAGGGAATATAAAAATAATATAATAAAAACACAAGAAGAATGCTGGCAAGGAAAAGAATTACATTATCTTCCAGAAAAGATTGAGTGGAAAGTGAATAAAGATAAAACCTTGCAATGACTTACAACTAAAAAGAAACTGAAGGCTTGATTTTTGCTGTGCAAGAGCAAGATATTTGAATGAATACAATAGATGCCAGAATTGAAAATTCATCTAATGATTAAGTGCAGATTGGACAAAGAAGCAGAAGAAATGGTTGATCATATACTCAGCTTATGGAAGAAGATAGCACAAAGTGATTATAAAGAACAACATAACACAGTCACCAAAATGATTCGCTTGAACATCTTCTCCCCAAAATTGGAGAAGGTCACAACTATCAAGATCTGAACAACAAAACTGAAAGATTATGGCATAAACTGGCCATGGTTATTGACACACTGGGTGCTATACCCAAAAATCTTAGATGGCACTTAGAGAATCTGTGCATTGACTTTTATTTATTTGTTTATATTTTTATACCGCCCTTCTCCCCAAAGGGGTGCACAGCCATCTAAAAAACAGTCATAAAACAATACAATAACAAAAAACACACCATTTAAAAACAATTTAAAATATGTATATAAATCATGGGACCAAAATTTTAAAAGCCGGGAAAATACATCCAATTTAAAACCGGATCTAGGAATTTTAAAAGTCTAAAATATCTAGATTCTTTCATTTACGGAGAGATAGTGTGAGTCAGGCCAGGCCAGCCTGAATGAACAGGAATGTTTTTATAGCATTGTGTCTAAATATGATAACTTGACCCTAATCATTTGTGTCTTGAAAGAGAACTGAGTTGAGTGGTTTGATGATCCACTGGGTTTTTTTCTTGGTCGTCCACAATATTCTCTGGAATCTCCTTCAACGTTAAAATCCGAAAGCATCAATATTCATTCTCTCCTGCTTCTTTCATAAAGTGCCCCATGGAAAACCAGTGAAGATCTTAAAAGGAATGGGACATAATTATCATTAGATCCTGGGCAGAGCACATTGAGCAGCAAGTGTTTTCCAGCGGTTTCAATCATTCACAGCATCTTTGCTATTGTCCCAAGGGATATTAAGAATCTTTAAGGTCTTCCTTAAGTGTTTGGTGCCCAGTTTTCCAAGCCGGTATCATTTCCTCTTTCCTTCAGGAGGTATCCAACATAGTGTAATTTTTGGATGCCAATCTTTAGGTATATGTAAGATATGGCCAACAAGCTGCGTTCGACATTCATTCACAGTTTTCTATAGGTGTTCTAAATCTAATCTCTGTAGTATCTCTTCATTAAAGATGTGGTCACAATATGAGACGTGGAGGATTTTCTCAAGCAGCATTGTTGGAAAACATTTAATTGTTTAATCGTCTTGATTGTACATTTCCATGTTTCACAAGCCTATATTGCAGTCAGTATAATAACATTCGTGAAGAGTTTTATCTATGTGGTAATACTGATGTCTGCGGTAGACCAAATTGGCGTATGCGTTGAAAGACAACCGCTGCCATTTCAATTTGATGATTAATATCCTTATCTGTACCTCATCAATAGACATAATCCTTCCACAATTGTTGGATTACGGGTAGTTCTCAACATACAACCTCAATTGAGCTCAATGTTTATGTTGCTAAGTGGGAAATTTATTAAGTGAGTGACTTTTCTTGTCACATTTGTTAAGTGAATCACTGCAATTAAGTTAGTAACACGGTTGTTAGGTGAATCTGGCTTCCCCATTGACTTTGCTTGTCAGGAGGTTGAAAAAGGAGATCCCATGAACCTGTTGTCAAGCATCCGGACGTAAATCGGGGATGGTGTAACCGTTATAACTGAAAAATATCACAAGCCACTTTTTTCAATGTCGCTGT
>JANHFO010007832.1:83036-99912 GCA_032468095.1 Pareas carinatus
CCCCCCAAGAAGCGGGTTTCAGGCGTGAGAGGCAGAGCTCGCTCTCTCACGTCCTGTTGCCTCCAGGACCGGAAGTCCTCTCCCTTTAAATGGTTTTTAAGTGTGTTACCTCAAAATTTGCTCAGAAGGCTTGGGAACTTTTTAGATATATTCATGTACTTATAAATTAAAAGAAAAATATCCTTTATAGCAACAGCTTTTCTTTGCACAATATAACATTAAATCCCATAACTTGGATTTTACCCCTAGAAATGACTGTATTTGTCCAAATAGAGGATGTTCACTCCCTGTGAATTCTGGGGAGAAACAGGAAATATTCTGTAGATGGTAATAGAAACAAACACTATTAAAAGTGAGAGCAAATAAAAAAAGCAAGGGTTGAAATCAAATGAAGACAGAGAAGCAGCACCCACAAAGAAGTAGGACAGTAAAGAACCTGCTATCCCTCTTCAACAGGTGGGAGTGAGGAGACACTTACCAGCCAGGTCTCCCTCTTGTTCCTGAGAAGGCAGCAGGTATGATGATTTACTGCTGAAAACAGGAGATGAGATGAGGTGGAGTGAAGACAAGGGAGAGGAGGAAGTCACTGCTGTCAATTTAATGGAGAACAGAAGCAAACAAGTGAGATCTACCCTCCTTTTCCATAATATATAAAGCAGTTTCCCAGCCGTGACAACTTTAATTCAGGCAGACTTCAACTGGTGAATTATGGGAGTTGAAGTCCACCCGCCTTAAAGTTGTCAAGGTTGGGAATCCCTGACATAAAGGGAGGGAGGTTCTGTAGTGGAGAGTCCCTTCTAACCATGGAGGTTGAATGAGGAGTCAGGAAAAACAATCTTCAGTTGGTGATTAGCCTCTATGGATGAAGTGGTCCTCATTGTAAGCACTGACCCTTTCCTTAGGGAGGGGAACAAGAGAAGAATCAGGCTAATATGTTGATTGAAGAGGATTCAACTGAACCTGCTACAGAATTAGTATACATAGATTTTCTAATGCTTGTAGCCGAGCATAAAAACTTCTACCAATGAGTTTCCTTTTTTAAAAAAGAGGGAAGAAGAAAGCCAATTCTCTAAGGGTCTCTTTCTTAGTATCCACCCTAGTTTGGTTAAAAGAAGTTTATCCTATGTGGAGAAGTAGCTTATATATGCTCCATTATAGGTAAGAGGCACTGAACTCCATGAGATTTAATACAAATAAACAGGTATATATATATGCTGTTTTACCTGACATTTCCATAAGCAATGTTCTCTCCTTCTCTGTATTTGTGGGTATATGAAATCAGTTTGTGCATATGTATGGATAAAGAGTAAATTAATTCAATTTTTTTCTATTGGCCCTTACTTTTTTTCTTTATGGAATATGGCCTTTAGCTAGTGCATATGCATATATCAGTATAGCCACATTTACAGGAGGATGACATGCACACAGGGTTTTATTGATGGATGCTCAAAAGTTGACAATCCTAGTTAACTTGTTAGTAAAAAAAAGGATACTGGAATTATAATGAATTTTGGATTTTTGATAACTTTTTTCCTGTGAAAACAATCGCATTGCCAGGCATTGCCTTAAATTCAGGCTTATGTTTCTTCAGGTTTACCTAAAGTTGCCTCTATACATAACGGATAACATGTGCAAATATTACATCTCTCTTAATTCACTTAAGATTATCTTTAGTGAGCACCTGAATTTGGTGGATGGAAGGCCCTTCTTCCCTAACCACTTGCTCATGACATTGCAATCCAAAATACACAGAAGGAATTTAGTTAGGGGAGCCTGTGTTGTGCCAAAGGGGCATTTCTCTGCAATTTATTTGACATCAAATAGTTTTAGGGTATTCTTATGAGCATTTGATAGCTTTGCATTTGCGATGCCATTTATCTAGCCTGCATGCTTAGATCATCGACATAGGAGAGCCTACAACTCTCTGCTGACTAGAAGCGCACTTTTTTTTACTGAGCGAGGTCATTGTAGATCAGATAATAAGTTGCAGAGAGCTTTGCATATCCAGTTCCCATTCTTCCATTTTCCTTCTTCCTGAAACCAGAATGATGAGATTCTAGGATTTTCAGTATAACTTGCCCGAGATGAAAAAGCAGATGCTGGTAATATTTAGCTATGATTAGGACTGGCTTGTGAATTCAAAGGTTCATAAGTTCATTTCAATTCAGACAAACACATGTTTTGTTGCTTATTGAAATGCAACCATCCCTCTCTAAACTGGAAATACGACTGGAAACTTCATAGTTCTTGATACAAGCCATGTCAGTAACACCCTTGAAAAGAAAAGGTCATCTGTTTTCTATTAACAAAGCCAGAAAATACTGAAATGCATAAAAATGAGGGATGTCTCTGGATGGGCCTTATTATTTAATCCCTTTTTTCAGTGTGGTGGCATAGATGATTTTTCTTTTGATCCAAAAATATGGCTGTAGTTTGCAAAATGTGTTTGCCATATTTGGAGAACTGAAATGTAAGGTAATGGGAGGATTCTTTTTTTAAAAAAAATTCTCCACAGCCTCTTGGCTACAAACAATCCCTTACTGTTTAAGTGTAAATAGAAAGCTTTTGTGTGGTTTTTAACAAAATACAGTCTAAAAATTAGCATTCCATTCTGTTCTGTTTCCCTCTGTAATATATTAAACCAGTCCAATAGAAAGAATGGCAGTTTATGAACCATTTTTACATGAGCAAATTTATCTCCACATTTTCTTAAAAGCTGAGATAGATTATGGAAAAATATTCTTATACTCAAGGTGAATATACATGTTCCAGGATAATGTTGCAGGATACAATCCGGGTCAGTCAGACTTGTACTATAGCTCATTCCCTGAGTATGAGCTCCAGCACAAGTCTGAAAACTTGGAAGACTAAATGTCTGGTCCCTATGAAAAACCCTGATTGGATCCTGAAAAAATATTCTTGGATGCCCATCCTGGAAAATCAGAGTGAGAAGATGATGCTGGGTTTGTGATCTAAAGTGGTATTTCCTGTGGTACTTGAATATGAAAATCACATTCTCAGTTAGATGGGCCTTTTGTCTAATGTATCAGAACTCTTCTTATATTTTTCATATTATTTTATACATAGCAGATGTTAGAACTTATTTCTGTAACCAGAAATGGTAGTTCTGCATTTGTTTTTCTTAGGGTATATCCTCCCTGCGTTTTTAAACTAGTCCACTTACTGGGTGAACTCTCAGATAATTTAAGAATATCCTGACCAGAATGAGTGCTTCAGTAGCAGGTAGAAAAATAGCACATAGTACAATCTATTATAGCCAACCTCAGTAAAATTATTTTTGGCCTTCCTGTGGAGTTAATTTCTTGGATGGGTTGGGAGTGAGTTAATATCAAAACTTGCATTGAAAACCCTGACACTTACGCACTTGTATGGGACATTGTGACATGCGTATAAAAGGGTAGAGCCTGTGTTGTAATGCTACAACACATGCTTAATCATGTTTTGTCATTCTGAGTAAGAATAGAAGTTTATGGTAGCATCTAAGGAGGTTGTTCAGCAACTATGGAAAGATGGATGTCGAAGATATGACTGAAATCAGCTCACTTGTTTGTATGGGAAGGGCACAAATCAATGTTCTGCCTAGTTGGGTGTGGCCTATATTTTTCAACTTTAAATCTTTATGACTGATGATGTCCTATAGTCAAAATATTAAAGCAGATTCAAACTACACTGTGGTTTGTTCTTTTCAGAATCAGAATCAGAATTTATTGGCCAAGTGTGTCTGAACACCCAAGGAATTTGGCTCCAGTGTACATGCTCCATACCTACATACATAGAATAAATAAACTATTATTACAATCATAAGATATATTCATGATCATAAAGGTAAACATTCATCTTGCCATGTACATATAAGCTGCAATTGACAAACCATGATCTTAATCATGAGTACAATTTAGGACCTTTATGCATTTTATTTTTAGCATTCTCAAATCCTAGTCGTAAGAGATTGAAAAGCAATTGCTCTGGAGATACTCAGTCTGTATCATCATTACCATTCTGATTCTTTATCCCTATATTTTATTTGGGCCCCTGAACAGATGCCAACAAACCTTAGAAACTGACCCCCAGACTGACCAATCTGTAAAATCTTACTCTTCCTTCCACAGATTGTTCCCATTACTATCTGAGCAAGGTGAGACTGTGTGTTTCAACAGCAAGAAATTTGCAAAAGGAAAAAAAATCCACAGAGAGAAAATAAAAATGTTGTTGGTTTCCTGCTCTTTTCCTGTCCCTCTCCAAAAGCCATACAATCCATCTGTTTAATCTAAACAATCTGGCTGGGTGAGAGAGGAGGGGCAATTATATAGCCTGTGGAATCTGACACACTGCATTATAGATGATTTTTAAAAGGAGAGGAGATGTTATTGGTTCAGCCTGAAATATGACTGAGAAAGCTTTATCATATATTAGGCATGCTTTGGGAACTACAGGATGAAATTGGTGCGCGGGCTTTGAGTTAATGTACTCTAGAGGCATTGTTACTTCCTTGCATAAAAAGGGTATTCAGGGTTTCTGTCTGAATGCAGCCATGAAGTGGCTATCAACTTTAAAAAGTTGCCTGTATCTCATGCAATGCGGTGTAATTCCCCCAAAATCATTTCCCTTTGAACATTGTGCTTATACAATGCCTATCTTATAAACATCACAGGATGGGGGATATATATATAGCTGCATAATAGGAGGACATGCTAGAGGGAAATGAAGTTTGCAAAATTTAGGAAACACTATAATTAATGTGATCCCAAAGGAGATCATGACACAAGCTGCATTAGGTCTTCTATGGGACACCTTCTCTGTTCTGCGCACAGGAAGGACACACAGGGAAGCAGGAATTCAGGTTGTGTGAGCTACTATAAATCTGACATTTTCCGACTTTAGTTTGTAGCTTAAATAAACTATTTCTTCTTGAAATAGGTGGGGGAGAAATTTGTTAACAGGAGCAATAAATGTAAAATTCACTGTGATGGAACTGCAGCTGATACAGTGTTGTTTCCCCCCCTTTTATCCCAAAGCCCTAAGTTACGAACCAAAATTATTTCACCTGCCCATGAACTGTGGACATTTTTGTTGTTGTATTAACCCAGCACCTCTTTGATGGACCAACTTGATGAATGTGAACTGTACACTGTTCAATAGGTCAGAGGATGAAAAGGAAGAGGAAAGATAGCCAGAATTGCAGGGAAAAGTTATTAAGCAGTATATATGTCAATTCAAATTGGAACTTGTCCAGGACACTAAGGCTGAAAGCTGTTAAAACTATTAGCAAAACTAGTTCATTTTAGAAACCATGGAATTATTTGTTTGCCATCTGTTTTTAAACTATCACCATATATTCTTTAAAACAAATTCTGTGTGAAGATAATAATTGTCCTTCTGTTTTGGAAATTGCTCTGAAACTGTTTCATTCTCTTCAAATGGGATTTTCTGAAGGTAACGGTTCAGCTGTCTTCCTTCATAAATGTAGCTATCTCTTGATTTAACAATCTGTATAGAGCCTTAATCGTAGGAAGCAAAGCACTGAGCAGCAGTTTATAGGCTCTAGTTTTCAATCTGTTATTTGGGGATCAGATATCCAGCAGAGAAAAGGCATTGGAGATCTAGCCCTTGATGCCCCCCCTTTTTTCTGCTACTGAGCAGAGCAAAGTCTATTATATTATAATCTACATTATGTGCAAGAAAATCCGGTTGATTCCAGTGACATGAAGTCTAGTTTTCCCTGAATTCATTAGCTTACACAGTCCCTATGGATCTAATACAATGATTTATAAATAATTGGTACAATTAAAGCCTGATTTTGATTGAGATGGTATATTTGTGTATGATCTGAAACATTTCTGATCATGGATAAGAATTTGCAAAATTTTGCCTCTCTCCAACCTTGCGTATAAAAGCTGGCTTATCAAAGAGAATGCAAACCAGAAAGTCTTTTTCCTCATCTACTTTGGTATAGAAGAACTACATTTGACCTCACAAGTCTCCTGTTATGGTGTTAGAATGAGGATTAATCTTTGGTTGCTGTAATATATCTTTTTACTGCTAATACTCTTTCTGGTAAAGTTAACCCATATGATTTGGCTTTCAATATCTGCTGAAATTCTTCTCCAAGAAATGATCTTTAAAATGGAGAGTAAGGGTGATGATGTATGGAACTTTTATTGATGCACATAGTGGAAGATTTCCATATTCTCTTTGGATTGTACAAATTCATTTGTACAATGATTTTTTAAATTTAAAATTATCAGCTTGAATGTAAATTATGATTAGTGTGAACATATCATAGCACAAACATTTCAGTGCCAGGATCCAAGTAACATAATGGCTTAATTGTAATGCCAATCATACTATGGCTAGATTTATTACTATGCTACACTAAGTCTTAATGCAGTTTATTTTATGCTGGTTTAACATGTGAGTTTTGCTGTTGTATTTTATAAACCATGACTTTGGTTTAGTGACTCCAATATAACAGCTGAATCAAAAGACTGTGATTTAATGAGTACCACTTATAAGTGATAGATGGATATGCCTTTATAAATATTGGCTTCACACAACATATGAGATCATAACTTGTTTACTTCTGGCATATTGAATAAATCAAAATTGTCTAAGTTCTTATGACACATTAAGTCAACCAAACCAAGCAGCTACACTTCTCTAGGTACCCACATTATACTTAACAAAATTGTGCTTTTAAGTTCAGTTTAGCATATTGTGTGAAGCCAGCCAGATAGATTAGTAGCTGTCTAATCTATTTTGTTTGGGTGCTAAACCCTTAGTAGCAATATAATATATTTGCCAGATTGGACCAAATGTTCAATTACCTCCCTCACAGTGATCAACTAAAAGTTATAAAAAGCCTACTTGCCCTATGTAATACAAAGCATTATTTACCAATGTCTCTTGTGATCATTCTGTGCATGCTATTGTAATATTTGCTTTCTGATTTCATTTTTAAACAACTGATCCTGTTGATTATGCTGTCATATTTATTCTTCAGAATTAAGATTACAAATATTTAATTTGCAAGGAGGAATTCATTTACAAAGTCTGTCCCCTTTCCATAGTTAAAAAAAATGTTGGATATTGACTGAGAGAGTCAGAGGTTTTGCCTGCTTAAATAATTTAGGCTGGGAGGAAAGCTTTTTTTAGTGTTAAATGTCTTCATTCGTAGATTTATTTAAAGCAGAGTTGTACAATGTTGCACAGAGTAAGACCTATGCTTTGTCCAGCATGTTGAAGACTATAAGAATTGGACTTTACCTACAAGATTTAAAGTATTTAAAGTATTCACTTTATTCCTAAAACTGCCCCCAAATTTTTTAAAAAGGGGAAAATGTTAAATAGACAAATTAATAAAATCAATAATTTTACTAATTAAAATTAAATTAAAATTAAATAAAAAATTAAAGTTATAAAAATAACATAAAAAGACACACTAGTAATAAAATTATGCTATATTACTATATTAATACAAGGAAATGTATTAGAATTGAACTTTTAAACAAGTTAGATCTAGACCATATTGGTCATTTTTTCCTTTTTTCATTATAAAGTCAATTCAAAGGCTAAAAGTTTATAAATTTAATTACGCCAACCTTCACACACACACAAAATTTAATAAAGCCAACTTTTATACAGATAAAGCCAACTTTTATATACATACAAATTTCATGTTTTGTAATTTAACAAAATATTAGCATTGTTCATACTTAATTTTCTTCCAAGAACTTGGTCCACCATAGTTTTAATGACTAAAAAGGAACTGCAATGCACAAAAACAAATGTAAAGTGCCTTCAAATCTATCTCCAACAGAGAAATAATAATCTACTCTTTTTAAACATCTTTTGAGAACTCCAGTAAACTTGAAATAGATTTCTTGTTAAATTAACCTAGTTTTCACATCAAAGGAAACAAATGTAATGTTCATTAACACCTGGGACCATTTTTTTAAAAAAATAGGATACTCCAGTTCTCCATTCCATATTTCTTGTATATAGTCCAAAGTTATTTTTGTAAAGATTTTTATTTTTAATAATATTTAATTGTTAGCTTAACCTCTGTAAAAAGGGGGGGGGGGATAAAACTCTGTTTTTTTCTCAAAGGTTTCATATTTTCTAGATTCAGGAAAGCAAGTAAAGCATTCAGACCACCACATAAGGAATGTGGGTGGGTCAATACGATGCTATTTAATACAAAATGAAAATGAAGAAGCAGAGTGGAAGTGATAGTTAGTTTTGCTTTTTTTTAACCTCAAGTAGAGATAAAAATAAACAGAAGATAGAAATGAAGAAGAAAACTAAGAAATTCTTAATCTTAGGTTGAAGAGAATGAGAAATGTAGACCACAACATGAAGGATAAGAACACTTCAATGACAATACAGATAGAATAAATAACACAATGATCTTTCCAGTGGTAATGTACAGCTTTGAAAGCTGGACATAGAGAGAAAAAGTGACAGAAGTAAGATAGCTGCCTTCAGATTACAGGTTGTCTGATGGTTACTAAAACTACTATGCACAGCAAGAAAAGTCAGTCAGCTGTAGACAAAATAAAAGCTGACTGCTCCCCTAAGAAGCAAACAGAAACTCATATTTTTTGTGCTTGAGAATGGATGCAGTGAAGGCCAGGAAAAAAGATTATACCTGACAAGCTTTAAGAAACTAAAGAAGGAGACAATACCTAAAGTGGATTGGAAGATTAAAGGCATTCCTTTGAAGAGCTATGGGATGTTGCTAGGAAGTGGACACAATGAGAAACTTTTGTCCATCAGTTATCAAGCATTAAGCTCGATTGAGTGCTGCCTACCAAAAGGCAGTTTATCATCTCCCAGGTTAGCTCCAGTATTTACTCATTTATTTCTATTTCAGAGCAAGTATTTCTTTATTTTGACAATTATCTTTATCAAATTGATGTAAGGATCTAGCTCACTGCTCCCCTAGTGGTCTGTATCAATCCCCTAATGTCAATAGGACTATCCAAGGGGAATTTGTTGTTGCTATTATTATTTTTATCCATAGTGCTAAAAGTATTAATTAAATTATTTTCATTTGTAATAGATGTTTACGGTTTGATAAACTCTTCAAAACCTAATGAATGGGTCAATGATCTGAAAAGTTTGAGGACCACTGATCTAGCTAGATGGTTGAACTGAACATTGCTGAAACATAAAGTAGGGAGAGAAAAGAATCTGGATTCAGCAGCAGTGATCCCTTCAAAGGCTTGAAGGGAGCTGGATCTTGTAAATCTTTTTATGGTTCTAGTGGGTCCCATCTAACCCTGATTGGTCAGGAAACGTAAGTTATCCTGCTAGTTTAGAGAGGTCAAGGTACCCCAAGTACATTGTCCATTATTTTTATTCTGACTTATGAATAGCTATTTTCTCTCAGACCATCAGTATTTTTCCAGAAATACCATTTTGTCAATTCTGTTAAAAGCATTAATTTTTCCTTTTTGTTGAGCCGGACCTCCACCTTCTCTCTTCCCATTCCATCACCTCTGGTCCCTTCTGATTGGCTTTTGGTCTTGTCTTCTCCATTTGTTTTTCCTCTTAATTCCCAAATTTGCATAACTGCAAGTCACCCTTGCTAAGCTAACTGGGTTAACATGTTATACAACTAAGGTCAATTGGCTTAAATACCTGAATGGTTGAATCTTTGTTTCAAAATTAATCCAAAGCTATGCTAGAACCCTCTGCAATTGGAACTCCATCACTCTTTCAACAATCTTCTTCACTAATGAAGATTACAGCCTGGATGATCACTGTGGTCTAACATGGCTGAATTTAGGACGCATGTTTTTAAAATGGGGCACACAACAGTCACTTCCAATCCAGCAGACCTCACTTCACTTCCAAGGAGGCATTGATGATGTTCTTGATCCTGCTGGTTGTGGAACTAACAACTTCCCATGGGAAAAAATTAGGAGAAGAATACTTGATGAATCAACCAATCAGAGCTGGAAGGACCATGGAAATCTTTTAGTACAACCCCTACTCAAGCAGGAGACCCTATACCAGTGATGATGAACCTTTTAGAGACCGAGTGCCCAAACTGCAACCCAAAAGCCACTTATTTATCACTAAGTGCCACCATGGCAACATGTGCCCTCACACATGGACCCCCTGCAGCCAACAGTGCCCTCCATGGTCAACAGCAGCCCCCAACCCCCACAGCCATCAACAACTCCCCATGGACCCACACCCCACCATGGGCCTCCCAGCAGCCCACCCCAGCTTCTCTGCTTCTCTGGCCTGCTGTGAGCTATGCTCCTCTTCAACCTAGCTCCTCTCCTATCTCATCTTCTCCCTAGACTTCATGCCATATTTGAGCCACCCGCCTTACCCCAGACAGAAGAGGAAGGAAGGTCTCTCATTGGGCTGCTGGGCAGAGGGGTATGTGATGTCAAAAATGTCCTCAGGCATGCATGGAGAGGGGGAGGGGATCTCTGTGCCCTTCTGGCTTTCTAGTAAAGAAATCTGTGCTGGGACGACAGTGTGCGTGCCCACAGGGAGGGCTCTGAATGCCGCCTGTGACACCCGTGCCATAGGTTCACCATCATTGCCCTATACCAATTCAGATAAGTGGCTGTTCAGTCTCTTTTTAAAGACCTCCAGTAATGAAACACCTACAACTTCTGAAGTGTTGATGATGAACCTTTTCTGGTTTATACCTATGTAAATATTTCAATATGAAGATGTTTTATGTAGGGATGCAAGAGAAGTCTTTCACTTTAGAATGCTTTTTTCTTGGAGTTCACATCTGACACCAGACAAAGGTATAATAGTTTATTGGTTATGAAATCTCAGATACAAAAGAAGAATAATAATTTGCAAAAAAGTGTCTATTTATTAATGCATTTCTGTTATTGCTACATTTTAATGCTCATTCTTATTTCAATGTATTCTATTATGTATAACAGTTTCTTAGGATGAAGGAGTGTATATATTCTTTAATAATTTAACAAATAATGATTAATTTTGCAATCCTGATTATATGCATCCCTTTCTTTTGTATGGTCTTGCAGCAATGATTAATGTTTTAACTTTCATTATTAACATCTTCGCTTTAAAACAATGATCGTCTTTATAAATGGCTATCCAGAGAAAGTAGTATTAGATTACTTAAACATGTATATATCAGGCAGTGATATATGAAAACTGAAAAGCAAAATGCATTATCTATTTAGTAAGTATTCCAGATTGTTTCTGCAGATGAAAAAACCATACTACTATAGTAAGCAGCTGGCAAAACGTTGTATTTAAGAATCTATAAAACTATTAAATGTCTCACAGGCTAAGTAAGTAAATTAATTTATATTTTCCGCCATGTGCTTTATTTAACCCAAAATGGTCATTAAGTTTCAACTGACCAGTCAGTGTAGCCCAGTTCAGAAAAGTGCTTTGAATGACTGAAATTGATGGAATGTTGAAAAAAAGAACAGCACATGAAAATGGGTGCTTTCTCCCACTTATCATCCAAAGCACTGAAAAGAAACTCAACAGATACCAAAATATTGTTATTATTGTCCATCAGAAGGATTATTCTAGATTGTAGAAGAGCAAATATTTTGTGTTTTGAGTATGATACTGATGATGAAACTAACTCCTAACTTCCCTCTTATATTTTTAGAGGCTAATTTGATAAATATAGATTTTTTCAGTAATAGCTCTTTACTAAAGTTGCTAAAATAGTCTGAAAAAAACAGATTTTCAGATTGGGATATGAGTTAATTCCCATTTAATGAATAATATTACTTTGAACTATATTCTGAGCAACCTTCAGAATTTCTCCATGTTGAAAAATTGCCATGTTCCGTGTGTCAGAGGGGTACATTATACATCTATTAGCAGTGATCGTAATAGTTA
The DNA here is from genome assembly GCA_032468095.1 of Pareas carinatus. Lineage (NCBI taxonomy): Eukaryota > Metazoa > Chordata > Lepidosauria > Squamata > Pareidae > Pareas > Pareas carinatus. The sequence goes on from JANHFO010007832.1 coordinate 94,926, forward strand.
CCTTAAATTAAATATCATTTAGCATTACTAATTCCAGGTTGTTACACAAGAAGACAAGCCATAATACTGGACTGACCGATCTTCTGCTACGTATAAAATAAATGCCTTCTTGTCTTGCCTACTCATCTGCCTGGGAACAATCCAATGTTTATGGATTAAAGTCATGGACCAAAAACCTAAAGTCACATGTTTAGTATGAAATCGCATTTTTACTATCACATTATTAATTAAAGGGGCGTGATGGCTCAGTGGTTAAAGATGCTGAGCTTGTCAGCTGGAGAGCTGACAGCTCAGGTTCAAGACCCGAGTGTTGCCTGACAGGTTGTGTTCCCGTTACTTTCCCCAGTTCCTACCCACCTAGCAGTTCGAAAACATGACAATGCAAGTAGATAAATAGGTGCCACTTCAGTGGGAAGGTAACAGCATTCCCTGTGCCTTGGCATATAGTCCTGCTTCCACGACCATGGAAATGTTTTCAGACAACGCTGACTGTTTCAGCTAAGAAACAATTATCTGCACTGTCCCCAGATATGACTGGACAGGAGAAGCCTTTATCATTCCTTTAATTAAAGTCAATGCAGCAAACATTGAGTCATACTTTGGAAGCAATAAAATACGGTTCTTCATATTCTGTTTACAGAATTCAACTAGAACAGTGCCCCACAATCTTTTGGGCACCAGGGACTGGTTCCATGCAAAAAGGTTTTTCCATGGACCAGAAGGGGGTGTGTGTTTGCATACTGACTGCATCTAGTGAATAGGACTTGACTTGTTGGAGTGGCCTGGTTGCTGGCATGGAACTCCTGAACTAGACTTTCAAATGAATCTTAAACACTGATAATGAAAAGCTTTCCTCTCTGCAGCAAAGCAGCTGGTTCCTTCAAGACAGCTGTAGACCTACTGATCTTTTTTCTATTATTTCACTGGCCCTGCCCAGCTTCTGCCACATGTGTTGACTACTTCCTTCTACCCTAATGATAGACTTACATTTAGGAAGTTTGTTTCTCCTACTTTAAAAGTGCTGAAGCAAACAAGAAAACGAATTCCATGGATAGGGAGGGCAAAAAAAAAGCCATGGTAATCCAGCCAAAAGTTTGAGCTGGCATTGTGGCAGCCTGAAGCTTTCCTGGTTAGAAAATCAGAGAAGCCAAGTTCTTCTGGAGAGTGGAATAAATGGCTTTTGCTAGTAACAGCTACTATCTTTGTTAGTACATGTATGCAGGCTATCAACCAAATGTGAAATTGTTATGTTTTAAATAAATTTGCATGCCTAAGTATTAATTTAAACCTATGCATTTTCTGATACAAGCCACTCCCACATCTCCTCTCCCTGCATATTTTTCATTATTTGTCTAAAACCCTGACAAAGTAATTTTTCTTCTCCTCAGGGTTTGATCGATCCTGCTGTGAATGTGAGTTATGGGGCTTGACAATGATAATAAAACAAAAAGGGGAAAAAAGGGAAAGCCACACACATACGCAAAAAAACATTTCTTTGTTTGCAAATGCAAAGCATTAATTGCATTCCTGCGTGGCAATCTGGACTGAGCTTCTGCTAAGCAAATTAGATATAAATTGAAGGTGAGGGCAAAAGGGTCACCACAGCAAGGGAGCATCGAGTGACAGGCGCAGGGACCTCCGATGCATGGCTTGCAGAGCAGATGTTCACAAGGATGCAGTGATTATTGAACTGGTAATAAAAAAGCATCAGCTTACAGGCAGCCACGATGGATGCTGGTAATTATAAAGCATCCCCTGAGAGAAAATGACACAAGTCAGCCGCATCTCTGCAATCACAGGGGCATAATTAAAGCTCCAGTAACAGTTGTTAATAGGGTGCAAATAAAACAGGGGGAAAATTTGAACGCAGTCTTTTTTTTAGACAGACGGCAAAGGGCAATGTAATTACAGGGACTGCACATTTTATAATTTTACTATAGGTAGTAAAACAAAGAGTTTTAATATATATTATGGATGCAACTGTAGCAACACATACAAACACACACTTTGCACAGTGTATAAACAGTGCCAAAAGCATTTTGCTCTGTGTCGTTTGGGTGTAGAGAACAGATTTTTTAAACAGAATGTTTATGCTTTTCATTTAAAAAAATGAACTAAACAAAACATAAAGAAATATAATAATCATCAATATTTGGCCATTGCATCTTCTTTGGAAGATCCATAAAGGTGCAATGTGCCAAGATGCATGGGTGACAAGTAGTATTTAAATATCATGCAGGGAAGGTAAGAGGAATATACTGGTTACACATACTTGGTACTTTAGACCTGGGATCCATAGCCTTGCTGCCCTGTTTGCCAAGGGGAATGACTCATAGTATTTATGGAATATATGTTATTAAAAACATCATTTGTTTTCTGACTAATCTAGCTAGGAAAATCAGGATATAGAGTATAAAATGAAATAATGCAAGGTATTATTATTGTAATTTAATACATGTTTCAGTAGGAACAAATAATTATAGATTTTATTCATTTGCCTTGCCTACAAGTCAAGAGAGAGACACTGTTTTCTTAATAATAGTAATCTGAAGAAATGTCTATGGAGATTCTCAGTCATCCAGGTCATGGTTGTCCCAAAGGAGTTCTTTTTAAAGGCAACTGGACTTCGTTTTTGCTTCTCATCTAAGAAGCTGAAGAACTGAAGAAGCTTCTTTGGTGAGAAGCAAAACATATTCAAGGAAAAACAGAGTCCACTTGTCTTTTGAAAAAGCATCTTTGGGACAATCTGAAGAAATGTAAGATCATGGTATGCTAAAACCGTCTCCATGTTCTGTAATTGCAATCAAAACGTGTTTCCAAGTATGTATTAAAAGGCAAACATTTCTTGGCCAAGAAGAGCAATAGTAGGGCAATACACAGTGAAACAAACTTAGAATTTATTCAAGTGTAGACTTTTCAATATACAAAAACAGGAACAGTCCAGATGCACACTGAGTACTCTCTGTATGAGTTTGTATATCACTGTGGTGGAACCAAAGGAGCTTGATGGGCTTCTTGTATGAATAGCATGTCATTTTTTTGTATTGTACACTGGGTTACTCTTGAGCATCTTCTGTTCCTTGGTGGCTTTCCAAAAATCTCAGCTTAAAAAAACAATTTCTATTATTTTAATTTTGCTCATTCTTTCTGAACCAAATAAAATTGTCAAGTATGATCACACTGTGTTAAAAGCCTATATCCTTCAAAATCTGATATTAGTAGTACAAGATCGTTTCCCTGGAATTAGGCACCACATAGAGAAACAGTAATGGATAAAAATCACTTCCATATAAGGGGAAAAAATCCATGCAGAAGAGCAACTCAGAATCCAAGTCATTTCTCTTCATTTAAGTTCATACTTAGTTCTTGGACATAATTGTTATTTTTCTCTTAAAAGTATAGATTATATGGTTTGTTTGCATTTTTATCAATCAAAAGAGTCATAGTTTTCCAGATCTCATGTAGGAGGCTTCTAGTTTTGGAGGCCAGAGCTACTTTTAGAAGAGAAATTTATCATCTGCAAGTCTTCTGTATGCCAAAGTCAGTTTCCTATTACTTTTTAAAAATGGCAGAAATTAGGCAGGCAGTGGAATCTAAATTTTGCAGAAAGATTTTTAGCACTTTTACCTCTCTGCCATGCCTCCAAATATTGCAAAGATCTAAACAAACATTTCAGCTGATCTAAATGTTTTTCTTCTCATATTCACATGGTGGAGATTTATTTTAATTGAATAGAAAGCTAAAACAAAACAAATGTCACAGCATTACACATCACTTCTTCCTGATTTCTTCGTAGTGGGCTGCAAACTTCACGTGTGTTGAAGTGTTCCAGGCCAGCTCTGATTTGGTGTAAAATTATTCTGCCTAACAGCTGTCTTGAATTCATTTACTCGGGAGTATGTTTCATTAAAGTTAATGTAGCTAACATTACTAATATTAACATTAATACAGATAGACTTGGAGGTAATGAATCTGAGTGAATGCAATGGAACTTCTGTCAGACACAACTAGCTTTTTAAATATCAACTCCATTACCACTCCATTACCAAAAATGGAAATAAGTTCTACTGGGACAGATTAAAAAATAAGAATGATATCTATTTTATAAAGATGTTTCCCAAAAGAAATAGGAATCAAAGTTTTGTAGGGTTAAACAGTATTGAGGACAAATTTTATATTCGGTTAAATATGATAGTTCCCTTTATCTCCTCTGGGTGGAGCCCTAGGACAGAAAGTAGAGTGAAAGGCTATAACCCCTGGTTGCTACCTGTGGCTTGCTATATGGAACACATTATCCATACAATTGATTTTCAGACAGTATCGTCTCCTATGTCTATGCATATTGTGTTCTTCTGTAGTCACTCATTTGGTTGATGTCTGCTTCTGAATTTCAACTATTTTAGACATGGGATGGTGACTTAACTATATGGAATTAACTTCTCTTTAAATCCCAGTTCAGATTATGATATCATTTTGTGGGGGAATGTCTTCTATGCTTTTCAGGATAACATGGCTACTAAAAAGGACAGGTCTATGCCCCTCTTATGGCATAATCTTGTTCATTTCCATAGCTTCCATATCTGACTTAAGCTAGTTGCTTTTTAAGGACAATATAACACCAGGAAAAAAAAAGTGAAGACCTCAAAATGTTATCTCAGGTGATTTTGGAGACGACCTCAGAACATTTATGTGTGTATCATATGAAATGGGAAATTAAGTTGAAATACCTTAAATGAGATAAATGGAATGTATAGTAGCATCTTCCTATTCACTAACACTGAACAGTAATGTTGGTGACAGCACCTGAAATTTTCATTTGTGGTGATAAGGAAAGTTCCATAATTTTCTTACTTGATACTCAAGAGTTGAAAGCATTAATTAAATACTATTGTTCCTTTCTGAAGATGATTAAAGAAATAAACTAGAGCGAGGAAACTTTTCAATGACATGTAATTTTAGCTATCGGTTGATTTTAACCTGTCCTCCC
>JANHFO010007832.1:100012-111322 GCA_032468095.1 Pareas carinatus
AAATTCAGTCTTTTCCCAAAGATATATAAACTGGATCTTCTTCAAACAATCTTGACCATTTCCAGGCTGCTCTTCAACCTAAGCAAAGATGAAATTTCCTTTCCCAATAGTTCACATACTCCTGAATGGTATCAGTTCTTATATGCCATTAGGATTTTACCAGTGGCTTCACTTGAGATTGATTGTAGAAGTTAAATTTAATTTTACAATTGAAACACATGACAGAAATTCATTTTCAATGTGCTGTGATTTTTACCTTTTCTCTTTAGCTTTTTTGTGCTACTTGCTAGATTGTTTTGCTATATTGACATAATATAAATACTGATCTTGCATTGTCATTGCCACTTTTTAAATTGCTGCAGTGTGATAATGTGTTTTATTCTTGTCAATTGTTAAGTATAATATTCGCTTTATTCAGATTCTGAAGGTTTACATGCATGATAAGAAGAGCAACAGAGAGAAAGGGAAGACCAGTAAAGATACTAAGTGGTCTGGAGGATAAACCTTATGAGGAATGATTGAGGGAACTAGGTATGTCTAGTTTGACAAGGGGAAAAACTAGGAATGATATGATAACAGTCTTGCAGTACTTGAGACTCTGTCACAGAGAAGAGATGGTCAACTTATTCTCCAAAGCACCAGAAGGCAGGACAGGAAGTAACGGGTGGAAGAACATTAAAGAGATATTCTATCTAGAACTAAGGAGAAATTTCCTGACAGAGAGAACAGTTAATGAATAGAATGACTTACCTTGGAAGTTGTGGGTGTTCCATCACTGAAGGGTTTCAAGAAGAATCTGGACAATCATCAGTCCAGAATGGTATGAAGTGTTCGGCTTGAGCAGGGAATTGCACTAGAAGATCTCCAAGGTTACTTTCAACCCTATTATTTCATGTTCTATACCAGTGAGAATTAAGTATCATTGCTCTGATGTATTATCTGCTCCTTGTTTCCGTGTCTGTGGACACTCTTCTCTAGTTCCATCTAAGTATGAAGACTCCCATTTCTGTTCTATATTTGCATTTGCCAATTCAATTCTTTACAAAGCTAGACTATTATTATTTTTAGAAAGGGACACCTTGAAATGACGAAAACACAGTCATATGTGTGCCTTTAAAATTGTTTAAGCAAGGATGTAATCTACTTTCTTTTTTGTGAGAGAAGTTTATATACTGCCATGGCTGACAACTCTACAAAGGTCTCTATAGTTTAGGGCTTCTTAGAAGGCAAGTGGTGGCATATGTACCAATGTTTTTGGGAAGGGGCAGTAGTAATGAACTGTTATATAGCTTCAGTCAATTCAGGTAGGACTGAGAACCATAAACCGGATGCAACTTGAGTTTAAGATTTGAACAACATCTGGTAACAATGGTCTCTATCCTTGCCCATTTTACTTTGCTGTTGGCAATTAAAGGAGGACTTCGGGTATCCTTTGAATTTAACTATGCAATTTGTTTCCTATTTCTTGAATTTGTATTTAAAGAAATGTGTTTTGCTATAGTTTCAAAACTTGTATGGGGTCAAATATTAGTAGTTTTTCATTTTCATCAAAATACTCTTTATCTGTGTAAAGACCAGATGTCTGGATGTTTGGGGAGTGGCGTCATGCGGGGGAGAGAGAGGGAGGGACTGTATTGTTGTTTAACCAAATGCTTGTTCTCAGTTGAAGTCCTTCATAATTCCTTCTTCTTGCCTGTACTTTCTGTGGTTTCTCTGATGTTAACAGCATCCTATTACCTCCAATTTGCTTTGTTTGATATCCTCATGCACAGCAATTTCTTCTTAGGGCCCAATTTTGATATACTAACCCACAGCAGGGAAGGCTGATGACACTAGATGACTGTAGTATCTGTACTCTACCCTTCTCTATGTTACAACGCGTTCTCCTGCCAGGTTTGAACAGCTTTTCCCAAATGCATAATGGTCAACACCCACTGAGATCTAAGTCAGCCTTTGCTGCCTTGGATCCTGGCAAAATTCACACAGCTGAGAGTGGCACTTTGTGTCTTCCTCTGATGTGGAAATAGGACTTCAACAGCCAGCAAATCTTCCTAAATGAAGTCACTTGCACTTTGATAAAACATTCTTAGAGAAAATGGTTCTTATCTCTGTTTAAATGAAATGCCAAAACTGAGATATGAAAAGAAATGGGATTAATGGGATTAAAAATTCTTGAAAGCTTAATGAGCATTTAATTCTGTGAATTGTGCTGATAGAGGCCAATGTTTTATGTAGTAGCGTTTCTTCCACTCCGATTCTGCTTGAAGAATGTTATAAACTATAAAAGGTAGAAGAACAGACTATAGCCTAACCCAATCCCTATAAATTAATAACTTGGAATCTGTAAAGGTATCGTTTATATAATGCAATATTTATAGGACTTCCCATGAGTGGAGTTTTAGTGTTGGAAATTCTGACACCCATCCAATATCATTTGCTTTTTCCTTTCCACAGCTTTTACTCTTAATTAAAACATTATCAGTGATTGCTATCTGGAGATGTGATTACCCAGCTCAAGCCCTTCTGGTTCTTTGGGATTTTATTAGCTAGGTCCATGGAGTATTTGGAAATGTAATGCTAGTGTAAGAATTAAAGTTTAAAAGCAGACATGAAACTGAATTAAGATACTGGATCCACTTCTTATCTGTGGAGTACTATGGACTCCAAACACAATTGCTGCTCATTGGATACATGCCAATATATTCTGCGGACATTCCACTTTAAAAACATTCCAACACATAACTTTATTAGTGCAGAAGTAGATGCCTGAAAGGTCATTCTTTTTGTATCAATTATTGCAGGATTTTGACTGTTGGTCTTCCATTGTATTTAACACTGCTACCTCTTAGTTAAATGTATAGTTTAGACACCGATGTGTTGCCAAGATCACATTAGGTGGTGCCTGAAAAACACAACAGTTTTAGTTGAAAGAACCATCTTTGCTCTTTTTATACTTTACAGAGTCAGAACAATCTCTATCTCAGTGTGAATGCTTCCTGATGCAGGAAAAGTTCAATAGATGCAAAAAATTGATTTGAAGATGTACGTAAGCTTGGCTTTGAAGAGCACAGACCAATTCAAACAAATGAACAAATTCCTCTTTGGGGAGTAAGAATGGTATATAAAAATGATAGCATAATAATTAAATGTTACATGTGATAAATAGTTTATTCTACTAGATAGAATAATACTTTTGCTATTATCTATTGACAAGTGTAAACATTTAGGCTTTATCACTCTCATAAAATTGATGGATGTGAGCATTTCTGTCTACAGGTAATGGACCGAACATACAACCTACAGATGTCAAGAAATACTTTCTGTAAGCAAATGCTATCATTCCACTTTTTAACTACACATTTATTCTCTCCCCCCTCCGCTCACAGTAGTTAGGAAATAGTTCCTGGGAGTGGATTCAGATTTTATTTATTCTATGTATGTTTAACAGTTGTTGTGGGTCTTATAAAACAATGCATATTTTTCATGATATAGTCTTGTCCAAGCAATGATTATCAAGTCATCAAGGAGCCCCAATTTGAGTGCTCCTTCCACTATCAGAAAAGGACTGGCATTTTAACAATACCAAGCTCCCATGAATAGCTGATTCATCTCTTTGAAGACCTGAGAGCATTTTTCAATCCCAGAGTTGTGAAAATGAGTATTATCATGATGACTATGCTAAGCTTGCTCTGTTGCCTGAAGACGCTCAGGAAAAGGCTTTTGATTTCATTGTAGCGTTTTGACTTCCTGAGTTGTTGAGATGAGTGGAGGAGAAAACTGCATGAGAAGATAGCCTTTCTCATTCAGTCAAGTTGAGAAAGGCTGCAGTGATATGTGAAGAGACCACACGAGGTGGTGGAGGATGATGGTGAAACAATGGAGCAATAATGCTTGTCAGTGCCAATATGCCACAGAAATCTGCTTCTTTGCTAGATTTCGGCTTTCCTTTATGAGACCCAGTCCATCGCTGTGTGGATTTTGTTTATTATTAACTACCCTGCATGTCTTCTCCATATGCCTCTTTATAAAACAGTTGTGACAATTCGAAGAAGCACTGTAAACACTTCCTCAGATTTGTGAGAACATTTGAAGGGGCTCTGCTTATATTGTGGCACAAATGGCTCTGCAGTTAGGAAATGAATCCGCTTGGTCATGAATCTCTCCCTGTTAATTATTTCAGAATGGAAACTATACCTTTTCCATTGCTAGCTACCTGCAGATGGGAGCATAGTAAAGAACAATCAGATTTGAATAAAGCAAAACTACCCTATATGGTTCAAGTAATTTATTTACTTATTTATTTATAAGAGATTTAATTTCCAATTGGCTAGGTTAGTTGACAAAAAAAAATCATCACAACAAAACATTTTTTTAAAAAAAACATCCATTGGGAAAGAAAGTGCCATAAGCTAGAAGTGAAATTATATTTTTAAAGACCCATTTGGAGACAGATCCATTTTGTAGGAGTCTGAATATTTTTGCTCCACAACCATGCAGTGAAATAGACATTTCCTGTTCTTCTATAAATGATTTCAATGCTGCTCTTATTTGGCTTTTATGGTCAAACAGCAGCTTTCATCACTAGCCTAGAGTCCTCCGTTCAGCATTTTTAGAGCAGTCAGGGGTGAGGATACAGAATTCCCTTGCTATTCTTAATAAATTGCTAGTTGACTGCTCAAGACAAGCCATAGCTTCCTCTGCAGTCACAGAGCATGGGCTGATAGTAAATCAGCACCAGTATGTTTTCTTAATTTTAGGTTTGAGCTGAGTTAGTCCATTTAATAGGAAAAACATCTGGTCTAGCTGAACTTTTATTCTGTTCTTTATAACAGGAACTTCATCATCATGGGACGAATGGAGTCAGACAAGGTCAACTTGTTGTGGCATGTTAATACCAAATCCTTATAAGGAGTGGGGGCCCATCTCTATTTTATTTAATAAAGTTGGTAAGTATCATGGTCGCCTAGTCACTTGCAATAAACACAGGCTTGGTGTGGGTGTGGGTGTGGGGAAGGTGAGTGTAGAAGTTGAAAGATTTGGAGAAAAGTGAAACGTGCGACTCAAAGGATCACTTATTTGATACAATAAAAAGGAATCTCTAATGAACAGATTGCAAAACAATGGAAGGATCTGAAAAAGCGATGCAATTTTTCAAAAGCCCAAAAAGATTGTGATGCATTTGGAACTCATAGGTCAACATTAAAAAGCATATGATGGAAAATGTATCACTTCGATCTTTTTTGTTACCTTAAACTTTGCAGAACATATAAACCTATCGGCTCTTTGTTTAAATAAATGGCAGAGGACTGAAGCAGATTTTTCTCCTTGACCGGTTCAACTAGTGGTCAGCACGAAGTTTTCTGACATGACACTGGTCAGAGTTTATATAATTCTATTTGTGTAATCGAAAGGTTTGATAGCTAGTGTTGTTTTTGAGTTATTTTTATTTAGATGTTTCTCTTAGTTTGGGCCCAAAATAATATCCTTCTCTCTAAACATTGAAGGCAAATTCCTTGTGCTGATCTTGAATTTGCTGGAAGAGTGGAACTGAAAAATGCTTTGTTGTCTTTGCTTTTATAAAATAAAGTAAGGAAGTAAAAGGGAAAGCCTAAATCTTTGGAACAATTTTGGAGTCACACGTGCCCCAGGGATAAAGTTAACTCAAAGCAGTGGGAATAAAAGAGCCTGACATTAGGCTGTCGGTCAGTTACTTAGACTGCAGACCCAATGCCTTTGAAGTCTATCAAGCTAAAGAAAGTGTCGGGGAAGGCCTTCTCCCACTTATACAGGTAGCCAGAGCAAATCAGTTCCTGGGAAGGACAACACTCCACATTAGTTGTATCTGGCTCAATGCTTGAATAGCATCTAGTATTCTTTGAATGGGTCTTCCTTCTCCTGCTCTTCCTAACTTTATCCATTAAATCACTGTACTGTTTGTTGATTGCTTTTTAAAAATTAAAAATTTAACCAGTAATTGGTTTACATCACCATGACCTCATTAAAATAAGGAACAGTCACAAATCTCCCCAAACATGCAATTTTGGTTTACTTTTGTGCCCACCACCCAAAAAGCATGATCATTGCAAACACTTTAGGACACAGATACTTTAATCAAAGGAGCATCTGTGCATTATATAAGGAATCTTCCTCAAGCAGAGACAACTTGAAGAGCTGTAGCTATAGCTCATGGAACCGTCATGCAACATGATTAACAGAAAATTTTATTGTTACATAGAAAACTATTTAGTGCAAACACAAACACATGCAAACACATACACAAATCAACCAGAGGATTGTTTTTCTTTGTTGATGTTGTTGATAGTTGCACTATACCACCCAATTTAGAAAATTTGATTTGTCATCTACCATAAATGCTACCTTTAAAAAGCCTAGATGTAGCTGCATGAAAAATGTGGTATAAAGAGTGTCCAATTTTGTCAATTCTTAAAATAAGCAGCCTGCTTGTAAATATTTGGGAATGACTTTTATGACTGTCTTTTAGCATGTGTCACATACATGAGACACTATGGCAGCAATTCCTGCCCGTTGCTGTACATGCATTCATCAACATCAGCTTCCTATAGATCAGAATCGGAATCGAAATTTATTGGCCAAGTACGTCTGGACACACAAGGAATTTGTCTCCAGTGTACATGCTCTATACCTACCTACATACAATAGACAAACTGTGATTGCAATCATAAGATGCATTTATAATCATAAAGTGCATTCATCATGTCATGTTGAATACCCCTTACATTAGACAAGGACCCTGCCAGTTTTTCCACACAGGATCAATACAATCACATATAATATCATTCCTTCCCCCACAATACACATGCAAATAGGTCCATGACAAAATAAAGATGGTAAAGACAAATTGAATTATGGCATAAACTGTGCCCTTATCTGCTTGTGTCATAATATGTAATGTCACCTCTCCTAAGGAGCTGCATTGGTTGCCAATTTGCTTCTGAGTACAATTCAAGGTTCTGGTTATCACTTTTAAAGCCCTACACATCTTGGAACCAGGTTATCTGAAGGACTGTCTCTTGTTGGTTATATCTACAGACCCACCAAGTTGTGAGTCCCTTCTCCTAAGGAGGTACACCTGGCGGGACCCAGAAGAAGGGCCCCCTCTCTCTCTCTCTCTCTCTCTCTCTCTCACTGACTGACTGACTGACTGACTGACTGACTGTTGGGTTATTGTTTTTACTGTTTCTATATTATGTTTTTATTTTTTGTAAGCTGCTCATAGTCACTGAGAGTGAGTGGGCAGCTATGTACAGTAAATTCTCTAAATAAATAAAGTAAATAAATAAAATGTAAAGCAAGAATGTAAGCCGTTGGTTTATGTAGTGATGATGGCTCCTCCATAAATGACTATGACTCTACCATCTGGAGTATGGTAGCTGAACTTTTTGTAAGAGAGCATAAATTGCCACTAGACAAATACCTAAGCAATTATCTTTAAAAAAAATTCCATTAACTTTTAAGTAAATCTCATTAATGGTACTAACTTCTGGACAGACATTTGTAGATCTTCAAACATATTTGTAGGCTTTGAAAACTCACACGGGATCTTTTTTCCTTGAGCCAATCAGACTTTTCTGCTGTCAGCACTAGTTCTACTTCTTCACCGTAGCTTTTTAGAGTCTGCGAACTTGATTCAGAGTTTTCATGAGGCAATATGGGAAAGCATAACTAAACTTTTATATAGCCTGGAGCCTTTTCAAAAAAGCCCTTCCCAGATCTGCAGTATGTTAGGGGAGTTCTGTTCCCCAAAGTAATGTTGCTGTTATGCATTCCTGACTCAAAGTTCTTTTTAACTGGGTCTTGGGATGCTATGCATAAACAGTGTGACATTATTTTAGTCAGCAGGAATTAAATATTGAAATCAATTATAGCTTCTTTCAGACTGCTGAAGTCAGTCCACAGTGAGCTGACTAAAAAAAAACCACCAACGCTTGCCTTGTTTTGCTGTCTTTGTGTGTAGAGACTAAGCTACATAAAAATACAATGGACAGGAGCTTCCGATTTTCATTCTCTTCTCTCAGTACAAATTACTGAGTGTTGGTGGCGGGAGAAGCCTTCAGCTCATTCATTCTTTGCATTGCTGGAAATCAATCCTCCCATGGACCTTTTATTATTTTGCCTCAGGATGTGTTTTCAGAAAGAATGTGTCAGAAAAAGCACATTTTTGCTTTCCAAAATTGGGGAGGAACAGATTGTAGTTTCTGTAATGGAATGCTATGTGATTCTAGCCCTTCCACTTGTCTCAATTCATTTGTATTCCCAAGAGCAAACAAAACACAACTGTACCTCCTGCATTCTAGCTATTGATTCTAAGGAAGCAGATATTCAGAAGCAGTTGAGTATGAGTGATCACATTCATTGTCTCTCTCTATAATTTAAATTGATAGCACTAGCTTTGAACAACCTGATTCGTATTATTTGAAGTACCACCACATTTAAATGAAAGAGTTTGGGTCTTTTGATCGGTTTTAGATATCCTAGTTTTTATTGTAAATTTGGCACAGCCTTGCATTTAACCATTCACAAGGTGGCTTCCATTGATTTAGACCAGTATCATGAGATGAATGAGTGGGCTAATAACGAATATGCCTTCCACCATATCCCTCTGCTCAGTTGTTATTGTGGCTGCAGAGGAACAAAGATGATGTCTCATTTTTAAAATTCTCCATCACCTGTCAATTTAGTGAAGATGATTTATTATTATTGTTCTGCTGCAATTGAATAGTTGGACTTTCATGCTGACCATGAGACAGGGCAGTAAAGCCTAGAGATATATTCTACTGAATCTAGAAAATAAAGCAATCTTGTGGATTTATTTTAAAGTAGTGTTTCTCAACCTTAGCAACTTTAAGGTATGTGGACTTCAACTTTCAGAATTGCCCAGCCTTCATGCTAGGTGGAGAATTCTGGAAGTTGAAGTCCACATATCTTAAAATTGCCAAGGTTGAGAAACATTTTAAAGCAGAGGTCTCCAACCTTGGTTCCTTTAAGGCTTATGGACTTCAACTCCCAGAATTCCTCAGCCAGTCTTAAAGGGACTCAAGGTTGGAGACCTCTGTTTTAAAGCATGAACTAATTTGGACCTGGAATGTAAACATTTCACATTTGTTTCTCTTCTGTAGCCTTAAGCAGGCTTCTTAATTCCAACAAACCATTTATTGAATTTATAGTTGGCTTTCTCGTGAGATAGTAAATTCTCTGCCCTGGAATTCCTACAATTCCAAAAATTTTAAATTCAGAACTTTACCTTATTCCATAAGAGCAAATGGCAACTATTCAGAAGACAAAGTAGAGCAATATATTTCCAGCTTTATTTAGATTGCTAGTAAACCTTTTCCTTTGCCTGTATCCACAGCATTGATTAAAAATACTCTTTTCAGAAGTTAGCCTAGAAATTGTCATTGTTGCTGAAAAAAATCCATTCAGATTAAGGGGCCTACACCCTTTTCTATAGGAATTCAAAATATTTATTTAGGTATTAAATATTTTGGGGTTTAGATTGCCACTAAGCTTAAATTTTACAAAAACTGTTGGGGTTACAACTATTACCCTCATATAAATTAATATTAAAAATGACTCGGGATAATTTCTAATTAGAAAAGCAGAGGACTAAATTGAATCTTTTATGCAAAATCTATAGGAATTGGTCCTAAGGTTCTAGCAAACATGTATTCTTATGAATTGGCTTAAAATAATCACTTGTTCTGGGATGAGATACCAAGATACGTAGATGCATTCCATGGTTAGACTGGGCCCTCCAGACAGTTTTTATTTTTTAAAGAAACACAAAACAAAATTTATTTTTATTATGGAAATCCCTGCCCCACGTTCACAACTTAATTCTTTCTTCTCTTTCTCCCCTTATTTCACCATCAGAGCAAGTATTTGATAATGCAAATATATGTTGCACTAAGTAAAGAACTGACAGGAGGAACCCAACTTTAAACAGAATCCACATTCTGCTTCTAAAAAAAGCCACAGGATAGCTTTATCTAGGTCTGGAGAATGAAGGAAGTGGATATGTGCCTTTTTTTCTTTTGACTGTCAATTTACTATGACAAGAACAGGCTGCATTTCACATTGGACAGTATTGGAATAACACACCCTGTCCTCCTCTTCCTCTTGATAAATTACACTATTTTGCTCAGCTTCCTATAGTTATGCTAAAAAAAATGCTGGATTAGGCAAATATAAAATATCATCTCTATGCCATCGAACATCTGACAGAAGAAATTAGGTAGGGTTGTTTTACATGAAACATGCCCCCCCGTGGCCATTGGCAACCCCTGCAGCTGTTTGGTGACCCCCCCACAAAACCCCTCATGGCTGTCAGCACCCCCCCACATGTGCCCGGCGGCCTCCCCCAGCTTCTGTGGCTTAAAGGCAGCTTGCCTGGGGGCTTCTATGGCCCGCCATGGGCCTTCCAGTGGCCTACCCCATCTTCTTCAGCCCGCTGTGAGTTATGCTCCCTTCCAACCTAGATCCTCACCTTCACCACAGATTCCATTTGAGCCGCCCGTCTTACCTCAGACAGGGAAGGGAAGAAGTGCTCCCATTGAGCTGCTGGGCAGAGGGGCAGGCGATGTCAGAATTGTCCCCAGGCATGTGTGGAGAATGGGAGGGAAGTCCCTCTGGCTTTCTAGTAAAGAAATCTTTTCTGAGGTGATGGTGTGCATGCCCCCTGAGAGGGGTCTGAGTGCCACCTTTGGCACGCCTACCATAGATTCGCCATCACTGCTCTATAGTATTACATGAATCATAGAACCAGTTTAGTGCAGTGGTTAAGTCACCAGGTTAGAAATCAGTAGTCCCTGTCTTGGACATGAAAGATGGCTGGGTGACTTTGGACCAGTCATTCTCTGTCAGCTTAACTCACTTTGCCGGGTTGCTGTTGTATGGAAAATAAGAGCAGTAAGGAGTATTAAACATGTTCACCATTCTGAGTTTTTTTAAAAATAAAAATAATAAAGAGGATAAAAATAATCTTAAAAAATAATTCTTATAATGTCACTCTGGAAGGAGTAAGTAATAACCATACCCCAAATTAAAAGTGAAATGTTCTATCTTTTGAGTCCACAGTTTCCAAAAGATTTGCATTTGGAGAAACATTCTGAGTATTTAGAACTCTGCAGGAATTTGCATTAAACCTGCACATTCTAAAAATACATGCAAAAATGCATGTATTTGGGGAAATCTATAAGACATGTCTGTATATTTTGTTATAGTTATCTGTACATCTCCAATTCCCCCTTTCCCCTTCCGACTCCCTCCCCC
>JANHFO010007832.1:173548-184062 GCA_032468095.1 Pareas carinatus
TGGGACTCGAACTGCTGAACATACTGGCAGCCGACTGTTAACAGAAGTAGAATGCAGTACTGCACTCTAACCACTGCGCAACTACAGCTCTAATCTAATTAAACTAATATAATAAAACTTCTATAATACTCCTATGTTCAATGGCTTTGTATTCAGCCACATCATCCAACTTCAAATGCATAGGCACACACACATAGGGGAACTGGTTTTTAAATTTATTTTTTATCTGCTACTTCAGCAATTATTAAAATCCTTCCTCAAAATTAAAAATAAATCTTCAACTTTTAGAACTGAGTCCTAAATTTTTAACGCCTAAAAATTCTAAATTTTATGGCATTCCAAAAACTTTGTGCATTCTCATCTGACTTTCTTGCATTCAAAATTTCCCAAAAGATATTAATACTTACTACCATTTCAAAGTTAACTTCAAGTAGTGCTGGATGCAGCTTTAGAGAATTTGAATGGAAGTAGGTTGCCTTTACGTCTGAAACTGACGCCCGCAAATAAATAAATCCACAAGAAAATTTCTTCTTGTACACAAAATTTCTCAGGAGAAGCAGAACATAAGAGTGAGAATGAAAGATCGAGAGTCATGCAGCAAATTTTTCTACTAAAATTATGAGCCTGTCACACTTCCAGCTGAAAAGGTTTCCATTTCTGGCTTAATGTTGTGAGTTTGATATCTCAGGCTGTGGTAGAAAAGTGTTTTGTTTTTTTTTACTAGGGCATTTTTGGTTGCTAACCTATGTTTCATTTAACCCCTGTATCCATAGTAACAATATTTTTCCATTGGTCCAGCAACCCTGCATGATGGAGTTGATTCTTACAAGCCTGAATGCTGTTTTCTCATGGCAGTGCTCCCTTTCCAAATTGTTCATAATGCTGGGAAAGATATTTTGTAACAACTTCCAGCATAGTTTCAAAGGAATATGTAAATGCTAGTTGTAATCAACCAAATAAAATATAATGTGAACAGCAATGCTGGACTCAGAAGAGGGACTGAAAAAAAATACATATTGTCTATATATATATTTCTCAAAATGACCCACTCACTCATTCACTGACTGATTGACTTATCACGAGATCTCAAAAAAACCATTAAAGCTACAAACATCAAATTTGCTACATACCTTTGTATTCCCATTTAGGCGCTCACTAAGAAAGGATTTTTAAAAACATTATTTCCCCCCCAATTTATTCATGGTTTATTGCCTTTTAAATTCAGGATGGGTAGAGGGTGCTGATTGGACAAAATATCTGACACCGTTTGTTTTCTTTCTCCTGATTGGAGGGCTTTCACAGCCTGTTGTTTTATTTTGGGTTTTCCCATTCAGACCACCACTAGCAGCGGCATGAGTAGAGACTCTTACAGAAAAGCACAAACAAGCCATTCCGGTAGGCATGCAGTTTTATGGCAACTTTTTGGAAGTGGTTGCATTGCCTTTCCCAAGGACTGAAGTAGAGTGACTGCCCCAAAGCCACACAACTGGATTTGTGCTTAAGGTAGGATTAGAACTCATAGTATCCTACTTGCTATCCTGATGCCTTTAATCACCACAGCAGCTGGTTGGATGGAGACAATTTATTTAGTATTCTTTAAAAATAGTTTAAACCTACCACCGTAGAGTCAGCACCAAGTTCACCTGGAAAAAGTTTAGCATAGGAGCTTTTCAGGAAATCCGTGTTCTGTAGGCTAGATTAGGAAAACATCCAGAAAAATCACTGGTCCTAAAATATTTGCATTGTCACTATAATCATCACTCAATCTTAATATACTAGGCAATATCTAATAAGCCAATTTTACTATACAAAAACCAATTTAATATTAAATCATAAAACTGAACTACTACTACTGAACAATGAAACAATCTAAGACAAAGAGACTAGGAGCACCACTTCACCAAACCAATGTGATAAAATGGATTGTATCTATATAAAAATGTAGTTGTTATAAGGTTTTGCTATAGAATAATTTAATATGAATACTGTGTTAAATTTAAAATTATGAGAGATTATCAATGAATGTTCATATTAATCCTAAATAAAGGGCAATATTGATAATAATAATGTATAAGTGTAGCAGTATCCAAAACAAGCCACAATAATACTCAAATAACGATATATTCGTGGTGATATCATCATGTAAATGGCACCTTTAGAAGTATGTAAGTTATATCATTGCCATTCATCATGTACATTTAATTAATCTTTCCTACATCTGTGGTTACAATGCATAAATGCTCTGATAAGTATGAATTGCAATATATTAGCTATGTAGGGTAGTGATAGGATCGTCTCAGAGTCTGACTTAATTTGATAACTCATTTGAATAAATTAGTAAGAATCCAAAGGATTCATACTGAAGCCACACTGTATTGGAAAACGTTCTTGTTGTAGGAAATCTGATAACCTCTATCATTCTGCTTTTATATTTTTATTCTGATGTATAAGTGAAGTGTTAGGTGTGTTTGACATCTTGAGTTATTGTTACATGAGGTAAGATGTTCTTCACATCCATTGTGTCTGATGAAACGATCCCAAACAATCACTCAGAATTTGTTGGGTTTAAATAATTAAATAATTTGTTTCATTCTGGGTTATATATTTAAACTGTAGTTTAGATGATGTCATAGTATTGCTATGCAAGAATTAACTTTTTTACTTACAGATCTTCCCCTTTCATTTTAAGTAGTGACATATTACATTCTCTAGCAAATCAAAAATATTCATACCTTTACCTATATTCTTTAAAGATTCATTTTATACAAAATATATTTATATTATGAATTTAGGAAATATACGGTATAGAAATTTGGATTTAAGAGTCTATCCATGTGCCCTACATTTTCTGCAATATATTTATGTGTTGTTTTTTTATGGCCCATATTTGTGAATATATGTGGTCTCTTTAGAAAATTAACATGAAAATTGTAAAATAATTCTGTAACAGGCCTTGCAATTTTTTTAAAGTTACTCAGAAATGGTTGGTATTTTTGAGAGAAAAGTGTATATGTATGTGCAGGGCCAGTAAGAATAAAGCCTCTTTAATATTAAATGATGTGAATTAATTTTTTATGAGGTAAAAGACATATCTTGGTTTGGGTTACTGCTTACAGGAAAACTGCTTGTGTTAATCTGCATTGAATTATCTAGAGGATAGTTGAAAGGGTGAAAAGAACAAAGCTGGGAAGTGTTGCAGACTCAACCCTAATGGGAAACTGTAAAGTCCCTTTCCATAACTGGCAGGACCGAATAGAGAATTTCTTTAACATTAAAGAAATTCAGAGGTTTTAAGAAGAAATATTATTTGGATATTCTAAATTTTAAAAACTGAAACAAAAGTAGAGTTTGACTTCTAAGTTATTTGACTTGTTCTTCAAAGGCTAGACTACTTGGAAGCATATACCGGTAATTACTTGAGTAAAATATATCACCTCATTAGACTTGAAATAACCATCCTGGACCCCAAATATAGGCCTAAGGGGACATAGTGGTTCAGAAGTCGGAAATGTTATACTAGCATGAAGGTGTTAATATAATCCAATCACATGCAAAGACATATTGAATGTAGACAATCTGCAATACCCCCTGCACTTAGCTCTCCTCTGCCTACCAATTGCAAGACATCTGGTCCTCTGTCAAAGGCCCTCAGAGCAGCAGGTTAGTTTACATACCAGATGTAGGCAATTGGTAGGCTCGGCAGGGTTGCGTTAAGGTTACTGCAACTGCCCTAACTCCACATTTCCGTATACTTGTAGGTTTGTCCCCCCAACAGCAATGTTATTTTAGTAACTTTTATGTTAGGCTTGAGTTCTGAAAGTCAACACTGAGGTTTCCTTTTCTTTTGATTAATTTTGACTTTGTAAAAGTGCCTCAAGAGAAGTAAGTGTCTAAATATGTACTGTAAGGACTATTGTTATACATTTCATGTTCACAGCAATATATATTTGAGGGGAAACAATACTCGTTGAACTCAAGATACCTGACTTCCTTTGATGTGTGCCAGTGCTGAAGAACGTTGACTGGTATAATTCTTCTCAGGTCCTGGCATTTAAAAAAAAAGACATTTGTAAACCATTTTTAGAAACAATATTAAAAATCTAAAACCAATTGCTTTTTTAAAAAATTAAAACCGCTTGGCTTTTTCAATGCTCTTTTAAGTATCCCATTCATACACAAGTGATGAGTCTTTCTTTAGACATCTATCAATGTTTTCTGCATTGATCATTTGACTAAACTTCAGATGTGATTTAAACTTTAACTGGATGCAGAGGTCAAACAGAGATTGCTATATTCAATTATTACAACTATTATTATATTCTCAGTATATCATAAGCAAGAAATATTTTTACTGCTGTTATTCGTAGTGAGGCTATGCTCAAATAATCTCCTTATCAGAAACTTTCTTATGTGCCACCTTTTTTGAATAAATAATTTCCCCTCCTTTTAAATTTTTTTTAAAGAAGCACCACATTAGAGAAATTTGGAATATTAGAAAGCAGATCTGAGGGAAGAAAGAAACTGGCCTTGATTCCATCACATACTTAATAGCCAAAGTGTTGTGGAAATAATAAAGAAGTTCATTTGACTGAGACAATTAATCGCCAGTGAGTTAAAAACTAAATCCAGTCAATTGTTCCACATCTGTACAAGGAAAAGAACTGGAACTAGCTTGAGAATTTTATGGCTCATGGATCACATCTAGCACCTTGGCTGTCCCTGTCCATCCCATGTGAAGTCAATTGGAAATTAGAAATCAATTGTAAATAAGTGTGCCAAAAGGGGTGAGAGAGGAAGCTAAGTTGGATTTGGGTCTACACAGTTGCTGTGCACTTCTTCAGTCAGCTAACGGCCATGGAAGGGTGAGAAGAGAAAACACTTTTTTGTGTCACTGCTTGCCTGGAGCAGCCCAGGGAGGCAGCAGTGGTGGTCATCACACGAGGAGACCCAGTTTGGGTACCAACTGCCTCCTTGTTTGAAGTGTAGCCTTGTGTGTAACTGGGCAAAGTACAGCTTGGAGGCATTGATTCAGTTCTCCACAACAGTTCTAGTACCTTATGTGGTCTCTTGACAAAATTAATTGCCAACTCGTAATCTGGAAGGAACAACCTCTCCACTGTAGAAGTTGCTGCCAATTCTAATAACATAGAACTTATCTTCAAACTCTGATCTGTTGCGGTGGCTAAGCTATGTCTACTGGTGCAGTTTTCCAGTACTTGAGAACCTGTCACAGAAATGAGGGAATCAACCTATTTTCCAAAACACCTGAGGGCAGGACAAAAAATAACAGGTGGAAGATCATTAAAGAGAGTTCTAGTCCAGAACTAAGGAGAAATTTCCTGACAGTGAGAATAGTTGATCAGTGGAATGACTTACCTCTGAAAGATGTGGGTGCTACATGACTAGAGATTTTCAAGAAGACATTGGACAGCCATTTGTCCAGAATATGTGCAGTGTCTCCTATTTGAGAAGGGAGTTGGACTAGAAGACCTCCATAGTCCCTTCCAACATGGTTATACTATGTTCTATGCTCTAAGTAACTAATGATATCAAAAATCCTTGCTTATAGTATGGTATGGTTTTGTTATAAGGATTGAAAAAATATTAAGTAGTTCCTGGAAAAAATGGGGTTCTGTATTTCCCAAAGAGTAAATTTTAACCATTTTAACCGGGCAGTATACTACAATTTAGGATATTTATTTAGGTTAGTATTTGAATGTATTACATGTAGGATCATGGTTCTTTTCAATACTGCTTTTTCCTTGACATTTCAAATAGATCACACCCTTAAGTTTATGCACATTAGAATTGACATACATGGTTTTTGAGAGAAAAGTGATAGAACATCAAATGTTCATTTTCCAATTTCCTTTCCACTCAGGTGGAAAGAGCTTGTTTTCAAATAGATGCTGTTGAATTGCATCAAGTCCCATACCAATTAGCAATTTTAAAGTTATTGTTATAGTGACCTGATGCTGCCCCTTTTTCTGGATCCTTCATTATCGGTTACTTTTTACCAGAGGTTAACAAATCTTGAATTTCATCTCTTTTCAGTATGCTATTCAGTATGCTTGGCAATGAGTGACCTGATCTTCAATTTTGGTAGTGCACTATTTGACTTTTTTTCTTCTTTGTTGATCTTGCAGCTCAGTTATTTAGTTTTAAATGCATCCAGGTTAGCTGGCTTGTTTCTTGCAATGAGTTGGTGCTATATTTGATATTCCACTATTGGCATCTTTTAATTCTTGTGCTAACTGTTACTTTGTGATAAACCTCAATGCAAAAAACTTTATTCTGCTGTTTTGTGCTGTTTTGTAAAGAATAACTGAGGCTCAGTTTTTCTTAAGTTCAATTATTATTTTTAGTCAGAAAGATTTGTTCTTTCTGAAGAAAGGCAGAGGAAAGGATGCCTGGTTTGGAAATGAGAAGAATTCAACAACTATGCTGACTTCCTCTATTGCCTGCTCCCTCTGATTTGCATCTACAATGCGAGTTACTTTTGGCAATTTTGACTATTTCTGATTCCAGATGTTGTTCTTTTCAGAACTAGTGAGTTCTTTCCAGATATACTCTTACAGAATATTATTTCTCTGCTTTCTGTCTTTGTATGTTTCATCAGGTTAAAAAAAAGTCCTATTTTTTGAACTTGTGCTGCACTTGCTGGCCCTGGTTGTTTTGCCAACAGTCCTGAGGCCTGTAGCCCATTTATCATTAGGTGTCCTGGAACTCCAATGTCAAGTGTGGTCCTTGTTGACTTGAGTGACAGACAATCTGGTATGAGTTCCTGTAAATTACCTTTCATTATATTGTTTATGGGACAGACATTCTTTATCTGACTCCTTATTATTTTACCTCATTTGTTTCAATTTTGAAAGATTTTGATTGGAAATGAAAGCCATTCTCTGGCAGACAAATACTTTCTGTCTGGAAATGCCAGGACTCATATAAACTTCCAGGCTATTGATTGACCACCTCTAGTTTTGAAGGATCAGAGATTCTTTAAAAATAATTGGAGAATGAATTGCCTGATCCATTAAACATCAGTAATTTGGAATGAATTAGAATTAGAATTCAATCAACATGTTCTTGCAACATTTCTGGTCATGTCTTTGTGTTTCAGAAACAAGAATATCAAATAAGCATCAGAATTTTGATGTGATATCCTCCTTCTTAAATTGCAAAGAAAGGTCCGCAACTTGGATGTCCTCCTGGATGTACGGCTGTCCTTATCAGATAATGTGGCAGCCATCACCAGGGGGGCCTTCTACCAGATTCGCCTGGTGCACCAGTTGCCCCCTTTCTAGATCGCGACATCATGCGGATGGTCACTCAGGCACTCATCACGGCCCGTCTGAACTACTGTAATGCTCTCTACATGGGGTCACATCCGGAAGCTCCAACTGGTACAAAATGTGACCAAGCAGGGGATTATGGGGGCCAGTGGCAGGACCCATGTGGCCTACCTCCAGCGTGAGCTGCATTGGCTGCCGGTGGATTTCCGAGTGTGCTTCAAGGTGCTTGTTATGACCTTTAAAGTGCTCCATGGCATAGGACCCAGTTATCTACACGACCGCATTCTTCCACTGACCGGTTCGCTCCCACAGAGAGGGTCTCTTCAGGTTGCCGTCGGCCAGACAATGTCGGCTGGTGACTCCCAGGGGGAGAGCCTTCTCTGTGGCAGCTCCCGTCCTCTGGAATAACCTCCCCCCAGAGATTTGGACTATCTCGGACCTCCGTGTCTTCTGCCGTGCCATAAAATCACACCTGTTTATTCAGGCTGGCCTGGGCTGATCTACATTACCTCTCCGCTCATTAGAATGATTATTTTATATATTTTAGACTTTTAGATCTGGTGTAAATTGGTCAAATATCCTGGTTTTTAAATTACTAGCCACACAAATTTATTATTTTTAATTAGATTTAAACACGGTGTTTGTTTTGTCTATTGTATTGTGGTTTCTGTTGTTTTAAAATGGCTGTACACCACCCTGGGTCCCTTCGGGGAGGCAGACGGTATAAAAATATAAAAATAATAAAAAATAAAAATAAGAGAGGTCACAACTTGCAGGTGAATAGTAGACAGAAGAGATTCACAGGAGACCCTCCCTAGTTTCTTGGGATGTAAAGGAGACAGCAGGAGATCTGTATTTTCAGACTTGCAAAATTCTGTTAATGTAGCTTTACAACAAAGTAGATTTAGCTCATTTAATCATGTTTCCTTTCTGGTCTAGCTGGTAAGGCTGACATCAATCTGTGCTAGATCTTTTATTAATCACAATTTTATTAATGACCTAGATAATGGGATCGATAGGCTGCTTATCAATTTTTTCAGAATAACCTTGCAATTCATCTGTCCAAGTCAGAATATTGGGCTGAGAGGAACAAGATGTCCTTCAATGGAAAGAAATATAAGGCATTTCATTATAGAGTATGGGTAAAAGATTCATGACTTGTACTTGAAGTCAGATACGGTAAGATACGTGCCAAGTTATCTATCAACATGGTAACTCAGTCTACATAGATTTCAACTCTCACAATTCGCTAGCCAGCATGATCATTGCTGATAATGCCAGGAGTTTAATTCCTCTTAGTAACATGGGTTAGAAAGCTTTTTTAACCATTGAATGACTTTACTTGCTTTCATAGTTTTGGATAAAGCATCAAAGCTTTCAAAATGATAGCAAGAAATAAAAAGTTATCTGGGTTTTCTGAAAAGGTTTCAATACATTTGGTACTCCACCAGCTGTGCATTTCATTCAGGTAAAAGAGCACTCTGCTTATATACTTCCTCAAGAAGCAAATTAATGTTTTGAATGAACTCTCTTCTTTGGAAAAGTTATTATGACCCCAGTTTAAGAAAACCATTTTTTATGTTTATATTTAGTAACAAAAGTGTTCAGTAGAACAGATTATGGGGTTGGCAAAGAATTCTTGAATAACTTCAACAACAGAGCCGAGAAAGTAACAAGCTAAAATCTGCTCTAGCAATTCCTAAAAAAAAAAAAGGAATGATTTACTTTTATGCAATTTGTAAAATAAAGTGTTCCCAACTTGAATTCTGTCATGTTCAAAAAAAATCAGGGTATAAATGAACAAAATATAACATTGAAATGTTGACTTTCGCTATCCCCCTGTTAAATAGCATCAGCTATCTGACTTTGGTTTATCTTAAAAAAAAAAGTTCATCTGGTACTGAGATAAAAAACTACCAGGCTGGTTGACAAGTTTAAAGAAAAAAAGTAAGAAAACAAAATCTCCTGGAATAACATCACTGCCATGTTTATTGCCAAGATAATTAAACCCAGGTTCAGTGGATAACACCTCAAAATGATGATAAGGTAAGGGCCTGGCCTGGTATTTGAGTTTGAGAGTTTGATTTGAGTTTCCATTTGTTTTGTTTTCTGGAGGGAAAGTGAGAATCTGCCCAATATTGCTGCTGACCTTATCCTGCCCACCATGGGCTGGTTCTGGTGGTAACAATGGCAGTTTTAGAGACCAACGCTTGCTGATAATCCTCTTCGCAAGTGTATGGGCACGATAACAGCATTGGTAGCAGTTAAGGGGAGGAAATGCTGACCAGGAGGCCAAAATGAAGGTTGATGTCGCAAAGGCAAGATGGCCAGCAGTGCTAGCCTGGGAAGGTGACTCTACTGACTGATTGGCTCTGTATACAGTATTTACAAACAGTGCTTTTTTTGTAAGAAAAAAAAGTGCCAGAACTGTGCTCTGGTGCATTCTATGAGAAAAAAAGCACTGCGTGTGGTTGTGTATGTACACAGACATATCTCATATATACATACAAAATTTCAAAACTGCACAGATGATAACAAGTTACTGTTAAGAAAATCAAGGAGAACATCACAATTCTTCCACTTTTTAAAGTACTGCAGCAAAAAAAGGGGGGAGATTTTCCTCAATTGCAGCTTGTATAGTAAAACCCGCAAGCCAATGATCTGCCTGGCCTCCTCTTCTGCTTCTGCTTGACAGTGCTCATTCTCCATTGGCAAATTTCTCCTCCAGCTGTTCTTCTTCATTGGATGAAGAATTGCTTCAAGGAGGCATTTTTGTGAGTGACAGCTGGCTGGAGCAATAATATACTGCACTAATCAAAGATTAGCTCAATTAATTCAAAGATCCTCTGAAGGATCTAGCCACCGTCTGCATTGTTGCAACGAAAGGCAAACTGGCCCTGAATGATTGCTCTTGGCTGGATTTGCACGAGGATTTTCCAAACTTAGAAACTCTGTAGAAAAAAGATGCCGGAACACCATTCTGGTGCATTCTATGACAAAAAAGTACTGTTTACAGTCGGATATATCAATAAATTGTAACTATGATTCAATACAGTTATTCGTAGCTGATCTATTTTAATCAATTCTGTGAGCCACTAAATAGTTGGAACTACAGATTTTGCTTTTCTGATGCTGCACCATATTCTAATTGTCTTAGCTTGCCTTGCTTGTAATCTATATATATAAAAATGCAGGCACGTTTGTGCCTGGTAAGTGATCCCG
>JANHFO010007832.1:191366-201435 GCA_032468095.1 Pareas carinatus
ACTCAAAGGTAAGTAATAGCTAAGAACCCGCTCCTCTTTGAATGTGAGAGTGTCTGAAAATTTGAAGTCAATTGGTGTGGTACTTTCCGAGATTACCTACCAGGAACAAACATGCACTTCCTTTTTTATATATATAGATAATACCCAGAATAATCAATAATTGATTCCTGTGGTTTCAAATTTATACGTCCACTGATGAAGCCAAATAGTGTTCGTATTTTTGATAACCACATCACACTGCTGACTCCAATTCATATTTAAACATTCTTTTGGCATGTTCTTAAAACAAATACCCTATATCCCAAATGGTGCATTTTATAGGTAAATGATTTTTTTAAATGCTATATTAAAGTGTTATTTTTTAATAAATTATATATTTAAAATCACTCATATACCTTTAACATTTCAACTAAATGAATACTATTTCCAACTAGTAAATCAATTATACTTAAGTTGTAGAATGTCTACTTAGGAAAAAGCTATACAGACTAATTAGGTTTACCCCTAAGTAAACGTATATAGGATTGTGTCCTTTACATTTTGCTTTCAAAGACTGAAAGGGCCCTGTAAAATTATATACTTAGGAAGTGCACATTCTAGATTGAGCAGGATTAGAAGAGATTGTAGCAAAAGCATTTGGCCTCAAGCTAAACTTTTGTTCCAGCATAAATCTATCCTATCTGCAAGCTGTAATAGCTTGAATTTAGTGTGCCAAAAGAGGAAGAAAAACAGAGAAAGAAGGGTGGAGTTAATAGGTCAGCCAGGGATTTTGAGTAATTCACTTGTTCTTTATTAACCCCAATATGCCTGGGATTTAAAGGGAAAAGATGAATTTATCATTGGTTTTCCAAACGACATGTTGGTGTTGGCAATTGTACAAGAAGAATAACAGCAGACTATGTAGTTGGGCTATTCAATACGAAAGTTTGTGCTCACGCCAATGAGGTAAAGATTTTGTGTTTAATATCGAAGGCTTTTAATAAATTACTTGAGGCTGGAAAATGTCCTTGTTCAACTCGATCAGACAGTGAATAAAGACCTGACTTGTTGATGGATCCCAGTAGTAGGTCTTTCTTCTATTAGGTGTACTATGCATATCTGGAGTGCAAAAATCTCTCTGACAGTGGAAAGAGCTTTTTGAATCACTTTGTTATCATTTATTGATCTCTAGAATTTTGCTGGCCAAGTATAGTATATCTACATATATTCCATGCAATTTGTCTCCCCTCTTACTTGCTTACGTAGTAATTCTGAAATATGAATTTGCTTTATTAAAACACTAAACTGACTAATAATAATTTAATCCATATCAAGTATTAAAATTAAATGACTATTAGAAGCTGCATGTCTCAGCATGTTGAAGAGAATGCACAAAGATAGGGATATATTTTTTTAAATGGTCTTCTAAGCTGTAGGAAGATGTCATTGGCTAGATTAGCAATTTGTGAGAAATTCCTATTGTTTGTTTTTCAATTTCTTTTAGTTTTACTCTGGTACTGAAATCTGGCAAAGAAACCTAGAAGTGTTAGAGTTTGCATTAAAAATAAGGGGAAACAGATGTTTTTCAGTTTTTTTTCTTAATATCCAGGAATATGATGTTTAAACTATTGTTCATTTTTTCATATCACCTAGGTTTCAAAATCTAAATGATCTAGCAATATGAACAATAGTTTTAAAAAATCTAAATGTCTAACTATATCATTATTAAGCCTTTTTTTTATTGCTTGTCATATATTTCAAATCTAAATTAATTCATACTTCTTAAATCAAAAATAATAACAAATAACAAATAACACTAACAATAAACAGAAAGCAAAAACAGAAAAAGGAAAAACTACAGTAATAATAATCAACCTTTCAATGTTTCCCTAGCTTAAAATAATATTCATAGTAAATTAATCATTCTACATGATCCATTTTTCTATTTAATCATCAAGCCATTAGCATATTGTATGTTTTACTTATTATTCTTATTTTATATAAATGTTAAATATTCCATTTTTACATATATTAAATGAAGACTTGTTTGGGTGATATTTCAGCTTCCTAAGAATTTTTCTGAATTGGCATACTCTACTGAAAGAAAAAATAAATAAAATCATATTTTCTAAATTATGAGTGTCAAAATGTATTTGTGAAACTATTGACACAGATATTACATATTCTTTCTGGAGTTGCATCACATTAAGCCAGTTTATTAATCATGCTTTATAGCTGAATTCTCACTAAATAAGAACTAAACCAAAACTAAACTAATTATATTGCAGCTAAGCACAATGTTTCAATAAACTTTAGAAGCTTCTTTGGTCAGTGATGTGATTTCACTTATTTTTTGTTCAAAGAATTTTTGTACCATGGGTTAATTTTAGAACTGAACTAAAAACTTACAGAAAAGCTAGGATATAGCTGAATAGGCAAGAAAAGCAAAAGGAATCCTGATTCAGATTATGGAATAAAAGAGTATAAGTGCGTGATTGACTATGAGTGTGATCTAGATGAAGTATAGGAAAATAATGATTAACATATTAAAATGAAGAAAAACTTCAGGATAGCAGAAGCAATGCAATGGAAGACATGAGGAACGTATAGAAAAACAAATACCACAAGGAGACCCTATGAGATATCAGGTCAGTTGATCTGTTTGAACTTTATATATTTATTTTTGCTAAATTATTTTTCACTATTTGTAATTAATTTCATGGATTTGAGATACTGGTAATTGGCAAGCAATCCTTTTCGTTATTGCCTATTTTTTTATTTGATGCATTTATGATGATTGTCATACTTTTTATTATATTCTTGTGAGTTGTGTGGAAGTTGTTGCAATGAGAAATAGACAAACAGACATTTAATACATCAAGAAAAGCACTATACGTAATGATGTGCAATCACACATCCTTGTAATAATATATCAATCAAATTATATGCCCTATTGACCTACAAATTTTAGCTTCCAAATTTTTCAAAACAGGCATTCTGGTTGTGGGGTTTTGAAGGGCTTGTTGGGCTATCACTCTCCAGTTGTATAAATTTGTCCTGTGAAATCTGGAAAAGACATGCAGAGAACACATTATTAGGGAGCGCTATCTGCAGTCTGGCAGTTTGAGATTAGCTTTGTGAAATTGAGTGAGCTTCCATCACTTGTCCCCTGGCTTCCATACACTCAGTAGTCCAAAAGAATGCAATATTGCGAGTAGCTAAATGGGTACCACTTCAGTGGGAAAAACCTAGCTGTGTTCATATGTACAAAAGAACAGAAACTGGTACTGGTCCAGAATGTATGGTCCCATTTGCATATTGATTATGTTGATGGTGTTGGTTGATTTTTATCTCATTCCTGTATTTGCTATTTATTATTATGCTTGATGCTTTTATCTTGTTTTTTATTCTCTGTTAGTTGCCCTGAACCATATATTTGAGATAGGCAATCATGCAAATTGAATGAATGCATATATGTCTGCATGTCTGCACGTCTGCACGTCTGCACGTCTGCACGTCTGTCTGTCTGTCTGTCTGTCTGTCTGTCTGTCTGTCTGTCTGAATGAATGAATGAATGAATGAATGAATGAATGAATGAATGAATGAATGAATGAATGAAGTGGAAGTCTACACTTCAATACACAAGTTGGAGAAGGATGCAATTTATTATCACAAATATTAGAGGTACTGTATTTCTAAATACTATTTAGTAGGAAAATTGTAGCTCCAAAGCTATCATCTTTTCAGTAGACACATTTCTGACCAATGTGGAAAACAAAATTATGGACCTAAATAATGCTGGATCGTACTGAAGTTACATCTAATCTAGATAGACTATTGATTTTAGCTTTTAGAATTTTTCTAGAGCTCCAATGATCTTTTAAGAAACATTGGCAACCAGAGAGAAACTAGATGTAGTGCTATATATGCAACTAATTTTGAAGGACAAAAGTTGCAGTGATAAGCTAATGTTCATATAGTCAATGATCTCTACTTCCATGACATATATTTGTGTGCTGGATAAAGGAGTTTTATGCAAATCACCTATGATGATTTGACTTATTTATCCTTTAAACATAAGAAAAAAATTGGTATCAATATTAACTATGATTTCTAAAATGTTAATTTGAATAAAGCATAAGGCTGCTTGAATTGTACATCTAGAGCCGAGTCTAGCATTGATAAACAGAAGTTATTCTGACTACCTTGTCAGTCAAATTACTATTCTTGTTAGACATAACAAGTTTCCTTACTATTTCAGTTCTACTACATCCTAATTTCTTTATCATTTCTTTGACACAGCACATAAAAAAATCAATTGGGTACAATTGATATAAACTACTAATTTGAAATAATTGCAATATACAGATTCAATAAAAGCTGCATTGATAAAAGAATTAAATTGAGCGGGTCTTATCAGTTTAGCAGGTATCTGATACAATGAAAATAATATGCCAATAAGTAATTATTTTTGTGATGTGGATGTGTGTGTGTGTGTGTGTGAATGAGAAAATGTTTCACAACAGAGACCAGAGAGACTTAGAAATGCTGATACTGAACTCAAAACAATAATATTGATTCCACAACATATACACACAGAAGCTTCAGTGAAAACTTTGCACAGTTGGTTTAGTTAGCTTGCGTAGTATTGGCAGCACTATGAAAAACTGCAGATCTTTCACACTGTGTTATTTGTTTAGGTTCATTGTGTTTTCTTTATGTAATTCCCTCTTTTCTACTTCCCTTCTCTACCGCCAGTCAAAAGAAACTATTAGGAAGGAGAGAAGGTTCTCAAATGAGCCTAGAGGTAATGTAAAATTCATGTGGTTTCACCTACAGGTTTCTATGGCATAGTATACGCGCAACAATACCCAAAACAAAAACAAAAATCTGGAGAAAGTTTTTAATAGTATTCTTACAGATGCTGATAGCCAGTTGCCATTGGGCATCATGACCCATTTTTAGGAAGAAGTTGGATACTTTCCATGGGAGAAGCTCAAGCATCAGATTTGCTCCTTGGAGCATTAATAAAAGGGCTCAGTTAGCTTCATCTCATTATTTTACTATGAGTATTGACTTTGGCCTAGAGTCATGTATAGATAAAATGGTGCAAGGGCTTGTCCTAAGTGATTACTCAGAATTACAAATCATTTCATGTGTAACTGAATACTGCAGTCTTGCTGGCACTGTGCCCCTTGCTTGCATTTCTATCCTTCTCGCCACATCTTTGCTCTGATGATAAGATTAATAATCCAGTTTGGGTTGAAAAAGCAATTAGACTTATTCTCCAGGAGATGAATTTTAATTTTACTATGACGAGCAAGCACACAGGCCCATCATGCAGCATTATGTCAACAATGATTTCAAGGACAAACTATATATTCAATAAATGGATCACTGCTAGGAATTGAAACAGCGAAATACATAACTATATATGTATCTTTCTCCTCAACAGAAGAAAATCTATTAGAAATAGGTAGGTCTTTTATTTTAAAGGTGTATATGTAATTGGCTAATATGCCAGCTTGTATGAAGATTAGTGGTTAAAAAATGTATGTTTTAAAAAGAAAGCAATATAAAAGATACATTCTTGAAGCGGTGGAATTATAGAAGCCCATCACTTTTTTTTAGAGCAGAAGGAGAGGGGAATCAATAAAATAAAGGGACACATAAAAGCACTAGATACATAACGTACCTACAGGTAAAATAAAAATAAAAGAGTAAAATAAAGCTCATTTATGGACTGGCATATAAGACAGGATGAGCACACCGTCTCCTAAAGAAAATACCAGCCCTCCAGAGTGCATCTCTTGTTGCATATTTTAGTCATTTTCCCCTGAGCAAAGCCGTTTGTACTTCTTCCTCAATTTGCTGTACATTTGGAAGGCATGAAAAAAAATACATCTTGAAACTGTTTCAGCATAAGGATCTCAAACAAGTACATAATTTAATATATGTCCACGATAGGTTGCTTATAAAAGATTGACCTTATAAGAATTTAATGGCTATCCATTTCTTCTAAGTTGGATTCCAGTAAATTGTAAACTGTAAAAGTGCTTTCCAAAGGAGTCCAGCTCACAAAAACCAGGTCAGCAACTTGGCATAAAGTCCAAACCAGCCAAAGCGCTTACTTGTAATCTTAGATCATTTATATTGTCTATAACCCTACCTAACAAGTTTATAGGGTCTGAGGAGGGTTGAAATAAATGTGATATATTATTAGAAAGATTAAGATCGGGCTCTTGGTTTGAGTGTTCAATTTAAACAAATGGAAAAAATGAACAAAATGATTATTTCATATCGTAAGTATTCAGAGTATAAACCCATCTATGCTGCTATATTTGTAGCATTCACATGCAACAGAACAATATTATTGGACCTGTACAAATGTGTTCCTTTTAAAATTTTTATACCTAATGATAATTTTCCTATTTTTAAAAAAGATTTTTTTAAAAATAAATAAATATAAAAAATAGAAGTACAGGCTTAGAAGGGAAATAAAAAATATATCATATTTTATATTTACCAATACAGGAAGTCTTTGGTTTACAACCACAATTGAACCCAAAATTTATGTTGCTAAGTGAGACATATCTTAAGTGAATTTGGCTCCATTTTATGACCTTTGTTGCCAAAGTTGTTAAGTGAAACACTGTAGTTGTTAAATCAGTAATGTTATTAAGTTTATCTAGCTTCCCCACTGACTTTGCCTGTCAGAAGGTCTCAAAGGGGGTCAGGGACATTGGAACCATCATACATACGAGTCAGTTGCCCAGAACATTTCATTATGGACAGAAGTTTGACAAGATCATTAGCAAATCTCTTTTATCCTATAATTCAATAATTTGGTTTTGGAGATTAAAAACCATTGAAGGTCAGTAAGTATTATGTCTCTTTCAGGCTCAGTGAAAATGCAGGATGGAAATGTTACATACACATATCTAATCCTTCAACTTGCTCAGCAAATTTGAGGAACAGAATGCTTAGCTCTTCTTGGATTATACTGAACTAAAACAGGGGCTCCATGTTTCTGACATTTTTCTTTGTTACCTGTTCATCTGAGGTGCCAGTCCACATTTTTCACTTTCTTCCTTTTGTTTTGAACCAATATAAATTAGGTGTTTTTGCTGTTTTTGACATCTTTTGCCAAAACTTACTGAGCTCTTCGTTTTCTGACACCATCTCTGCAATTATGCCTGTGCTGTGGTAGACATGGCAAATACTATTCGTTGATTGATTATGTTTTCATGGTCTCGTATTGACTCCTAGTCATTATATAGATAGATAGATCGTTCCCTTAACAATCTATCACAAATATCGTCTTTCAACAGTGAACCTGCAGCTACTGTAAATAATTTCATCCACCTTGCTGTTGGTCATCATCTTCTCTTTATTGCCACTTTCTCAGCATTATGAACTGAGTTTTTGCATAGTGGGTCCAAAATGTGATAATTTAAGCCTTGTCATTTATGCTTCTTCTTGGAAGGCACAAGCTAAATTTTAAAACCCAAAGGAAGAGGATATGGCATTGTGATTTCTAGCAGAAACTGAAATGTCTCTGAGCAGTATAAAATGTACCTAGTACTCAAATGCCTCCTTTCACTGGTCATTTCCTATCAGTCTTGTCTACTTGCCTCAATCCTTCATATGGAAAATTTGCCATTTCATTTTTCTACTCCTTTGTTAAATGTAAAGTAAGTAGTTCTGCATTCTATTTTAAAACTTAATAAGACTTTACTGCTTCTATCATAACTTCATAATTGAATGCATGCAATGATTCTTAGAGATGGGTGGTCTACAGATGGCACAGATGGCCAGTGTGCTGGTGTATAAATGACCATTTTATAGATGGATAATGTACTAGAGCCATAATTCTTTATTGCCGATGGTTATTGCTCTCGATCATGACCCTGGGATATTGAGAGTCAGTTTTTAATATCACAACCATTTAAAGAGGTTAATGGACTAGGTTTTGCAGCTTTTGACCTTTGGATACTGAGAAGAGGGAGGCTGTATTGTGCCAGAAAAGTATCTTTTTATTTATCTTAGATGTCATAGATAGAGCAAATTATTCTTACTCAAGGCTGGTGCTTTAAACAAAAGAATAGATTAGTGAATGTGTGTGTGTTTATATACTTATCATACATAGATACAAGGTGAGAGAAAAATAGTCAGATGGTTTATCCTTTTAAAATGAAATGCTTATTATGTAAGCACAATAGCACTTGCCAATGAGTCAGAGAAGGATTTATTACTTAGGAGGAGGTAGCCATTTTGCTTAAGTGCTGAGAGGCTCCCTCATTTCTTTTGCATTGGGATCAATGATGGCAAGTTTTAGGCAGCAATTTTATTGCTACTCCCTAGTAAGACTGTTGATATCAACCTGGTAACAACAACAAAGACTATAATACAATGATGTTATAACAACTCCTAGAGAATGGAATAGAAGCAAATTTTAAAAATATAGTGGATACAAACTTGGCTTCCTGTTCATTGTGAAGAAGGATGACATACATGTTGCCTCCTGAATCTATTGCTATAGGACAACTCCCAGCACCCCTAATTAGCAGCCATACTAGCCAGGGTTGTTGTAAGTTGCAGTTCAGAAATATTTGGAGGTACACCAGTTTAGTTTTTCTATTCTTCACCCATCATTTCTTTTTTAGAACAATGTGTGTTTGCTTTCTCTGTTCTGCCAAGTCCCCAATTCCACAGAAGTGAAAATACCAAAGTGTCCCATCCATGGATGTGACATGGATTATCTTCCTGGGTGGGGGGGGTCTTCATTAAACCCATACAAATTCTTTGTTTACACTCATTTAACCAATCTCCTTACTTGGAGAAACAACTAGTCACATGTTGTGAAGTATAATGAATGCAGCAACAGAACGATTCTTTCTATTGTTCTTCGGTTCTCATTTATGAAATTTCTGCAGCTTTCAATTATTTTACATTTAAATACTTTGAAATGAGCAGCTTCTTACTACAAGATTCTGCCAGTTTTTGAATGGACAATTGGTTAATTTCCAGACCTTGATGAACCCAGACTTCTCTATGATCTTTTTCTAGTGGTGTTATGAATTCCAAAGATTGAGGTACCTTCCTTTGCATGGTTGCAAAGTGAGAAAAGGACCAAACTAAATAATGAGTGTGCTTGCTTCTTGCCTGCTTCTTGTTATTATGTCAGATACAGAAGTGACATATGATGTTACATGTAGTCTTAGACTTATGTCTGTAATCGAGCTTGGCAATAATGATTGTTGATTCTAATGGTTGTAGATGAATTCATCATATAACTCATCCAATTATATCTTCTTTTTTTGCAGTAGTTGCAACGCAAATATGGTGGCCTTTAAGCAAATGTTATGGTTGTGAAGAGAACTCATTGTTCACTAAGGGCCAATTTTTACCAGAAACCGGAAACAAACCAGTCCCTTCTTTAATATAAAAATAGTTATATTCTTATATTCAAGTATAGCAATTTATTTTTTTATTTTAATTTTTTCCTCTTTATATAATATTATTAAATATTAAGTCAAGGAGGTTGTAAGATTCAGTTTAGCTCTTCTGTGAATGACATGCCTTCGAGCTCAGTTCAGTATGTGAATATTAGTTAAATAGAAATACTGTTAATGTGAAGCCATTCATAGAATCAAATATATGGTGTGCCAGTACTGCAGCCATGCAGAGCTGGGACAGCTGCTAAAATCTAAAATGGAATGAAACATGGGAAATCATCCACTCTGAAGAGCTACAGAACCAAAGATGGAAAACATGACCATGGCAGCATTTGCAATGAGCTGGGACAGGGAAGAGGACAATGGACGTGACAATAGATGTGCTTCTCCCCCCATCTCATATGTCCTGTAAGTTTTGCACAAGGGAGCAATCTAATGTGTTACATATTATCCATGCAAGCTTATCCACACATATCTTCAACAATCCTTTCCTCCCCCTCCCTTTCTTTAGCTTAATGCACGGGACAAATTAATAAATCCTTCGGGAGTAGGGCGGTATATATATATATATATATATGTAGTTCTGGGGTTTTTTGGGTCTTTTCCCGTGTAGGAATCAGAGTATTCATGCA